>MJUU01041845.1:873-36866 GCA_002080025.1 Modiolus philippinarum | reverse complement strand
TTTTTTTATGTATGCCCAACTTCTTATGATGATGCAACGTTTTGCCAAATATGAATGAATTCTGTCAAGGCCTGTGTGAGATATTATCATTTTCGTTGAAATCGGACAAATTCAAAACGTTGACGTAACTTGGCAGCCATCTTGGAAATGGCAGCCATTTTGATTTTTTTTTTTGGTGAAGGTACATTTCCATAAGGTGATCCAACTTTGTACCAAATATGAATTAATTCAGTGAAGGCATCTCGGAGAACTAAGAAGGACAAAAATAGGTGGAAGAAAGAAACCATAATAACAAGTGATTACTGTGTTCGCAAGCGAAACACAAACTCCCATATCGGATACCAAGGCATTACGAGACTCCCTTTAGAAAAAAAAAATTTGGGCAGGGGTTCCCCTTATAACCTATGTAATACATATATCTCATAATTCCTTTTTTAACAGAAAACCTGATTTTTCAACAACAAAAAAAAACTAATAACTTCTGGTTTTGTTTTTATGACATCCAAATGCTCTTTTGTCCATTACTCCCAATTTCAGACCCTTTCCAAAAACAAATTGGGCTGGGGTTCCCCTTGTAACCTATGTAATACATATTTTTCAAAATTCCTTTTTTATCAGAAAACTAAATTTTTCAACAACAAAAATATGCTTCTGGTTTTGTTTCCATGGCAACCAAGTGCTCTTTTGTCCATTGAAACCGATTTCAGACCCTTTCAAAAAAAAAAAAAAAAAAAAAAAAAAAAAAAAAAAAATAAAATGGGAAGGGGTTCCCCGTATTAGCTATATAATAGGGTTCCCCTTATTAGCTATATAATAGATATTTTCTAAAAATTCCCCTTTTTATCAGAAAACTCAATTTTTCAACAACAAAAAAAAAAAACGTTTTTGGTTTTGTTTTCATGACAACCAAATGCTCTTTTGTCCATTACATCCAATTTCAGACCCTTTCCAAATTTCCAATTTGGGCAGAAGTTCCCCTTACAACCTATGTAATATATATTTCTCAAAATTCCTTCTTTTTTACCAGAAAACCTGATTTTCCAAAAACAATATGGCAACCAAATGCTCTTTTGTCCATTACATCAAATTTCAGATCTCTTTCCAAAGAAAATTTGGCAGGGGTTGTTCCCCTTATAACCTACATGTATGTACTACATATTTCTCAAAATTCCTTTTTTTTATCCGAAAACTCAATTCTTCAACAAAAAATATGCTTCTGGTTTTGTTTCCATGGCAAACAAGTGTTCTTTTGTCCATTGCAACCAATTTCAGACCCTTTCCAAAAAAAAAAAGGAATAAAAAAAAACAAAAAAAACCCAGAAACTACTATTTTCCCTAAATTTCCATTTTTTGTATGGTTTCCATGGCAACAGTAATTATTTTGAAATTTCCAATGCTGTAGAACCCTTTCTTACATGACCCTCAACTTTCCCATGAAGTTTCATTGAGCTAGTCTTTTTAATTTTTGAGAAACAAAGAAATATATGATGAAAATCAATCAAAATTTCACTTTCCCGTAGGGTTACTATAGGACGACCCCACCCCTTTTTGAGCCCACCAAATTTATCGTTAATGGACCCCCTTTGAAAATTTTTTGATAACTGCACATCTACATATAAGGGGCTAATATCCCACAAAGTTTGAAAGCTCTAGGTGTAATGGTCTCCGAGATCTGCTTCGGACAAGTTCATTAGAACGAGGAGAAAGGGAAAGAATATTAGTGAATAATAATAAGAAGAAACGCAACAAAAACAATAAATCTCCCAACTTCGTTTGGGAGGCTAAATAACAAAGAAACGGACCAAAAACAATATGTCGTCCCGACTACGTCTGGGGCGACATAATTAAACATTTCACAAACGATCTTTTTTCTTACTTAAATCACAGTTTTTGCTTTTTTTATCGACTTGATCTATAATATGACAATCAAGTGCACAACGGGAAATCAAGATGCTTATTTGGGTGTCTTGTAAGCATATATTTTCGGCAAACAAAGAAATCAAGTACGATAATGAAAAAATGCAGTTGTATATTGCTAAAACAACTGCCGTAGACGGATTGTTATTTGAGATGACTTATTCTTTAAAAGTTTTTGAAGACGTAAACATTTAAGGGAGTACGAGCCTCAGATTTCAGAAGTATTCTATATCCTCGGGTTTTATCCATTCAAACAGGGCTAAAATTTTTTTTGCACATGGATCACATTTTCTTGGTCATAAGTCACTTTAAAAAACATAAAATAGACTGTGTATAAAATTTAATCAACTTCCAATTATAATTTCATATATCTAAAGGCCTATAAACATCTTATGCAAATTGAAGGAAAACTCTAGAGAGATCTGTTTCCCGCCAAAATTTTGACGTCTTATATCTCAATAATTCCTACATGGATTTTCAAAATTTTTTGCTCAAGTTGTTCCATTAGTAGAGCTCCTCAAAAGAAAAGGTTAGAATTTTAATTCTAATTACAAAATTTCTGACACTCGTACTTTCTTAAATCGGTCATGACAGCAAAACTCTTTGTATGTAGTATCACAGAAATATGTTTGTGACGGTGACAATATACACGAATAAATACATATGGAATATGTTCATTGAGTGAATGTGTCCACGTACGCTATTTAGATATTGAAAAAAAATGCAATATCAAAAACACATCACAGCAAAAATTTGGTTTGAAAAACCATATCATCGCTGATATTGAAAATTGCATTGAGTATTATAACATACAGATACTCAAACATATGAAGGCAGCAATATTTTAGTCTTGAAAGTAGATTAGAAGCCATAGAAACAGCAGAGACAACACTATATATGTTTACAATGGGCAATAAGCATTGTTCGAAAAATATGTCTTATCATACACGCCGATATTTGAAAATGATAAACCAACCACATTTATTTAGTAAAGTTTTGTATATTACTTAATAATTTGCTTTTAGATTATGAAGTCATTATCATTTACATGCATAACGTGCATACTTTTAGCATGAAAATGCCATCGCAAATTCTGAATAACGACATTAACATTTGTACATGGTAAAACTAAGAAATTCCAATGGGAACCAAAAAATGAGGTTTCCATCAGAATGGATACAAGGTTTATAAAAGTGACTGCCGAAAATATCCGTTTTTGGCACGTTCAATTTAGTTCCTTAGATCTTCGAATTTAATTTATGTTTTTTTTCCATACTTTCATCGTCATTAGTCACAGATTATATTTAATCAAAAAGACGAATCTATGCATATATGTCTAGTTATTGGAACCCCTTTTCACTGCAAACTTTTAAACAAGTCATTAAATTGAACCAAAGAGACAGAGCAAATAATTTTTTTTACAGTGAGCAGATGTAATGAATGATATTCAGACAATCCAAACAATAAAATATCGGATGTATTAGGTATTGACGCGATGAATTCTATTTTAAACACACATTGTAGAAATCTTGATCAAGTTTAGGGTTACTTTTACTTAATAAATGTTTCGAAATGTGGTATTACACATAAAGAAGGACCATATTCATATGAGGAAACGTGTAGACACTGAATTCGTTACTGTACATTTCATTGTCACAAAAACTAATCTCTAAACCTACATAATATAGTTATCCGAATAGCACTTCATCCTAAAACAATTATTCAAATTCCTGATCTTCCATGAAATAATAAATAACTAATGATAATATAATGTTCTCACGATTTAAACGCAAATGATATTAGACTGACAGTGACAAACCTGTCTGGCTAGGATGTACGTATCATGGTTCTTCAAATGCAACTTTTTTCTTTGAATACCGTTAATATTAGATATAATTGGAGATAATCCCGACACCTCGGAACTTGCGACGGGAAATATAGAATCTATCCTTTCAAGTCGTTGTTTATCATAGTTCTACTGTAGAAATGGAAAAACACTGAAAGTTCGAGTTTTAGCGAGTTTTCACTTTATTTGTTTGATAAGGCAATCACAGTGATACTTGAAATTTACAGGCTTTAATTTTGCAGCAAAATAATATCCCGACATAATTGTTATTTCTTTTCTTTATAGATATTTACAACTTATACACGTTTCAGTATGATGTCTTTGAAAAATTAGCTTCATTCCAGGTCTCTTTGATAAAAGATCTTTATTAATTGTTGGTTAGCGTTCCTTTTCCATTTTTGTAACCAAAGAATCAATTTCATACCCAATAACAAGACCTTTTTTATTATTTTTTTTATATTATTCTGGTCTTTGTAATCAGTTTGGAAGAAAACAACACAGCCAGTGAATATTTGTGCAGTTACAAGTTTAATTAACAGTACTTTGTATCAAATAAGATTTTTTATAAAAAATATCAATCAAGGGTCTCTCTGATTTTAACTTCATATTATACTAATAAAAACCTGTATACGATTGCCTCGAAAAAAGGTACAAACTACACACTTTCTAGAATTGTACAACCTTTCAAGGGCCATCACTTCACTTATTGTCTTGTTGTACTGGCTTTTCGGGCTTATTTTTTACATTGGCATTCTCTTTAGTACTTCATTTACTTGTGACAATATGCTGCATCACTCTAGATTTGAGTCCTAAGTCTAGCTTTTGTCTTATTTGTCCTTTCTTTTGTTTTTAAATTCTTTCTTCATTATTGACTTTACAAAAATATTGTTTCAATGGTAGCCACTTTAACCCCCCCCCCTCCCTCGACAGCCATGCGCAGATGCTTTAAAACATACCAAGCAAATTTTCAACAAAACTTGGGAGTGATAGCAACATGTTAACAACTCATTTGACCCTTTTCTTAATTTGCTCTCTATCAGCTTTTACACATATTTCGGTTTATGGATTTCCAAATAACAAAAACCGAGGTTACTGTGAATTTAGGTTCTGCATAATTTCGACAACTTATGTCTCATCAGTGAAGATCAAATCAAAGCACTTGTAAGTCTATGAACCGACATATGTGTAAACGCTGACGGAGAATAAATTACCAACAGGATCTAAATAAGAAAACCAAAATCAGCTATGGCCAGAGCTATGCAAGAGGGAGATACTCTTCAGGATTGAACAAAATTTTCTCAAATTAAGATATTGCAAATTGTTTTAATCTAATCAGCACTGCAGATATATAAGTTGTCGAATGGCAATATGCAGAACCTAAATTCACAGTAACCTCGATATTTATTTTTCTCATCATAAAAGTATGTCACAACAAAAAGATTCAGTGTGTGTGGCATTAATGCAAAATTGAACATTTTTGTCTTTACATTATTGACAACTTTTCTTATAGCCACGCCTTCCAATTCAGTTACTACTGCACTTGCTTTTGTTCACTAGCAATCATGTTTTAAGCAATGTCAGAATAAGAAAATACTTTTGATAATATTTCAATTACCTGGTCTGATTAAGCGATGGGCAAATAATGTTCTATTATCACTGAAGTAAATAAACAATCAACATTTATCACTGCATTTTGAAAATATTCCTCATTTTTCTCTTATTGGAATCGTGTTCAAACTTTCAATTTTGTAAGTGCTTGGATGTTTAAGCGTGTTTCTTTATGACGATTATATTCGCCTCCATGAGAAATAAGGAAATCAGTAATACCTATTGCACACAGTTCGTTACACCTTCCCTATATAAGTTTTTGTACTTATTAGGTTCAGTTTGTACAAATTTGAAATGACAGTGTTTTTCTTTTATTCAATTGCGTTGCATCCTCAATCACAAAAAATAATTTCTAAGCTTCTTCTGTACTACGTTGAGATTCTGTCAAATCTAAACATTAAAACGGTTTAGATATTCTTTTCATACAAATAGGATATTGAGTGAATGTACATGTGCCATAAACGCAAACGATACATAGAAAACTCCAGTTTATCAAGGACAGGGCTTTTATTCCTGTCTACATATTGATTTCGCCTGAGGGTCTTCAACCAGAGGTGAACAATACTCACCCCCTCAAGCGAGATCAAAAAGGTCCCTAGGTGCACTTAAGCGATATTCGTGACAAAAATTATATCAAGGTCACTCCCTTGCTCCCCACCCGCCATTGAGTGCCAACTTGGGGAAATGCTCAGGGTTATCAAGCTGAAAGCACCAGATTTACAAGAAGATAATAAAAATGTTCAGCAACATCGATCGCAGCTAAAATACGTCATTGAAGCAACATATTTTGAAGGAAAATTTAAACCAGAGCAATCTCTGCCTTTTTAAAGGGATAAAAATAGTATCAATTACACCAAAAGCGTAATGATGGGCACATCAGTGATATTTTATCCCTTTAGAAGATATATTTATCAATTATGGACTTTTTACGAAGTCAATATGTTAAATATGGACCTGTTAGGTTTATATTGACCGAGGACGAAGTCCGAGGTCAATATATTCTTAACAGGTCCATATTTAACATATTGACAGAGTAAAAAGTCCATCATTTTTATATTACATATGTAGTTTTATGGTATCTCGACATTTTTGTGGATGTAAATTTTGTCAATACATCGGAATTTAATCAGAAATAGAACCTTTATTTGAAGGCGGGTCTGGATCTGCCATCATCTAGAATGGGTTACATGAGTTACATGAGTGCCGTAGGAAAAATAAATGACTACTTTTCTCGTATATTTGCAAACAAAAAATCAAACAAACAAGTAAGCCTTTTTATTAGCGTGTTTACGTGAAGTGTGCAATAAAAAAAAAACATGTGACAACTGTTAAATATGTTTTTCATCGATTTCAGTGGTTGCTCTGTAAAAACATTTAATACCCCCCTTTTTTATTTCCCCGGCGGAAACTCCTATTAATGTGTAAAGCGTTTTCCAATATTTATTAAAATATTTTTTCATAAGACCTTTCTTAGTGAAAAACTATAGTAACTGTTGTCTGAAAGTCAAACCAGATGTGTAGCGTCAATAAAACTAAAAATAGAAACATAGCGTCAATATACTTAAAAATAGAAACATGGCGTCAATATACCTAAAATTAGAAGCAACACTGAAATATGCTGAATATTCTTAAAATCACGTGAGCGTTTTAGCCAATGAGATTAACAGAAACTTATACCATATGTAATATTTTGATTTATTTAGACTGGACAAAAAGTAGTTTCCTATATGAACTCTCTTTTTGCTTATGTTTTTATCATGACGCAAACCGTAATTGGTCAATATGTTTGATTTAAAGTTTGCAAACAAAAGGAGTCATGGTGTCTGTGTTTCCTGTCGATTCTTTATTTGTACTGTATGTTGAGGTATATCAGTATACTTTTTATAACTTTATTTTACTCGTTTTGGATTTTGTTGTGCTGTTTCTCGTTGAGGCTCTTATTGCTAATAACTCTTTTGGCAGGCGACTTTTAAGCTGTACTGCAGAGCTGTACGTTAAAAAGATTTAATCTTTCAGGCACTTGGATATTTTCTTCACACCTTACAACATATTTCTCCACATTAGTAAACACCTGACTGTTTGTGAGGAAAGTGACATTAATCAATACCAGAATATGAAAATTTCTACTGAAGCTGCTTAAGTTCTGATTTAAAATTAAGTTGGTATGTTTAATTGTTTAGTCAAAATTCCAACAAAAGCATGTATCTTTTTCAGGCTCTTCTCATGGCGGTTGATAGTTAATCCTTTTTCGACCGAAGGGCATTAAGGGCATTAAAAATAAAGAAAAGCCCTGTCGAAAAACATTTGTAGACAACCTGAGTTAAGAAATGCTACGCTCCATGCCGTATAAAGACACTGTATTTCTTAAAAATTAGGTAGTTAAGAAGGGAGTCATTTTTGTCTCTTTCCAATCTCCTCTAATTCTAGTAATAATCAAAACTGGTTGACCAAGCCAACCTTATGCTGTCTGTTGTTTAATTCCTAACATAGCTGATGTACAAGTAACTGGATTTCCAATATTGATTTAACAATTATTCAATCAATTGATTTACTCTATAAAATTATAAGATCTTATTAAGGTAAAAGTTACACAATGTATTTTTGTTTCCAAGTAGAACAACATTTGTTCTCGAAGTATTTTATAAAACGATTTGTGGCTAGACGACCACTTGGGATATATTGTAGTTTTGAGCCTTGTATGTGAATTTCTTTTGGTAAGTTTTGATTTTCGCTTTCTCTCCTCAGTAAGTTTATCTGCAGCCAGATACATTGATTACAGAAACTGCTACTTCAGATACAAAGTTTACAGAAATGGCTACTTACATAACGCACACTAAATGCCGATGTCGACTGAAATCCATGATGATTCTTTACCCTCGGGAATTTTCTTCCGTAGTTTAAGAGTGTTTTACAAGCAGACAAGCTTTTTGAGGTAGGTGGCAGTTGACCCATCTTTCTGAAATACGTTTCTTTTCAAGATTGTGGTCTTGGAATTAGTTATCTAACTGAATTTGGAATAATGTGTGTTAATTGTGCTATAAGGAAACTGGATAGAGAAAGGGAGATTTGGGTAACCATAAACGGGTTTAACCCCCTTGCTAGCTCTTGCTAATGTCGGTACAAAGTCCGGCTATCCCGAGTTCCTATCGTTGTCTGCGTTTGTCTGTAGTCTTTTTATCGGTGATCTTCTTCTGCAGTTTCCAGGTGAATTGTGGCATGTTATTGTTATTGTTGTATATTGTAGGTGCTTCCTGTCATTTTTGGGTCATTAACTGTCGTGTATTAACCTTTTTCCAAACATAAATAAATTTTTACAATATATGTTTAACAGCAAGTTCTATGGTGGGATACTACTTGGAGAGTAATAATTAATTCATATCCACCATCGTAGAATTCTTGAAAAAAGAGGCAAGATATATAATAAGCTTAAGCTTATATGGTCATGGTTGATGTAAGTATTTACAGTTTCAAAAGAACGAAGCCATTAGCTCATATATATAACACTTTGTTTTTCCTCTTCGTATACCATATAGATATATTTCTACGGACAAATTACACATCAAAATAATTTTCAGAATTTACAGTGTTTTCAAGCACTCCGACAACGTGTAATGGTTTTTCTGGAGAATAAATAGAAAAAGGGGGGCTTTTAAGGATTTTTATTGAGTGACAATATTTCTCTGATTAAACTATACACATTTTATGTATTATGTTTAAGTTACCAGTAACTCAGATTTTAGAAAATACAAATTGACTCGGTGTAGGTTCTAGTCGTGATCAAGCTGAGTTTGTATTAAATATTCTATCCAGCAAGCATTAACTAAACAATAAATTGTTTATAAAGCCACAATAAAAGTAAATAACAAACATTCAAACACTTGAAAAGTACTAGTGCTACGTGTAAAATAGGGCTAAAATAATTTTAAAATCCTTCCTTTTCTGATTATCAAACATCTTTGGCATTACGTGAAATACTGTAATGTTTTAAAATACATCGTTAACTTGATGTCGCTTAAAATTTACACATTCTAGCAGCGTTGACAAACAGAAGAGAGAGTCAAACTTGATGTTTGTTCTCTTGTTGATTATTTACTTGAGCTTCCAATCTTTTGGCCTTGGGTTTTTAGTGTTAGTAAACAGCCGTACAGTAAAACATTTACTGCTCTCCGGTATTTTTGTTGTTTACTTCTCACCTTACAACATGAACAATTAACACCTTACTGTTTGACAAGGAAGATGGAATTAATCGATATTAGAATTATTATTTTGGGCGTCGTATTCTATTGTTTTTCAAAGGAAAGTTTGTATATTGTATTGTGAAGCTAAAATATCAACAAAATGAAATAGTCATTTCAATTCACAATTTAAATTTACAAGTGAATTGAACTGAATAAAAGAAGATAACAGGAAACACCTATAATGGCTGAAATTACAATTAAAGGCCACAATTCACAAGGAAACTGTACTATTAAAACACAAATGAAAGAAATGAATTACAGCTATAGGAACTCGAGATGGCTGGACTGTGTATCAGCTTTAGCAAAAGCCAGCAACGGGATGTAACCATATTAAGAGTAACCAAATCTTCTTTTTCTCTATCACATTCCCCTAAAGTATGAACATAGAGATAGATTATTAACCATAATCAGTTTAAATGATGTCGACATAATTGTTATCATCGGAAATTAAAATAAGTTTATCTTGTTTTTGCTTTGCTTCGCGCTTTAGTTTTTTCGTTTTTTCATTAAGTCCCGTTTGTAAGAAAACAGAAAAAGATCTGCAATGAGAGGTCCTCAATTTGTAACGATAACCTGTTGATAAACAAAAATTGCAAAAATATCTCGTAGCACGAGATTTGTTATGAATGTGAAGGGAAACATTTTTTGTCTTCTTTAATCAACACTAATTACTTTACAAGCAGACAACGTTGAATTACTTTTCTAACAGAAAACAATAACTTGATTTTTGATTATTATATAATCACTCTGATTGCCTGGACCAGCAAGAAGGAAAAACTGTATTTTGGGCCTAATATATTGAAAGTCTTACTCATTAATTAACTTATTTCAATTGATAGTGTTTTCTTTTTGTTCTTATCTTTTTTTCCTTTTCCTTTCCAATTGAAATATTACTTGTAATGTATAATTGTTTGACTTTTTTTTCTAAATATAAGCATATCTTTTCAATATACATCGGAAAAGTGACGAAAAGGCGAGGGCAATCTTTTCTTATAATCATTCAACATGGACTACGTGATTTTTAAAACAAAAGGTCGTGGACTTGTTACATGTAGTGTTTAAATACTAAATATTGTATCAAAATTTTGGCTTCGGTACCTCTGTGGTAGATATTTCGAAACTATCATATTTAACAACGCGGAAAATATTTTGAAAACTAATTGCAAAATGCACTGTTTTTTTTTTCAGACACTTCAAATTATAAAAGATCTTTTTGGTCATTTGACCCATATCAGCTTTTAATCTTTCGGTTGATGATCTTCCAACACTGGGTCGATGTATCTGCTGGTGGATATTAGTCCTTGAGGATATTCACCAACCCAGAAATAATTATATTGGTTCGAAAAAAAGATTTTATTTTAGTCTTACGAATAATTTATTTTCAATCTTGCAATATCAAATGTTATTTTAAATGTTATATCAAATTTTATTTAAAAATAAGGCGGTTCTCTCGAAAAGCTATGTATTTGATTGTTTTTGGCTCTCCGTTCAGAAGCTCTGGATAATTGTTCTCTATCATCTATACAAATACCTTTCAGTAGATGGTTTTCAGTTTGTTTTGATTTGATTTGCACTGAAGACATAAAAGTTGTCGAATTGTCCATCATTTCATAGTTTTTGATGTTGTCTTGTTTATCATTTTTATGCCTCTGCGACAAAAAGACGGGAGGGGCATATTGTTTTACCCCTGTCCGTCCGTCTGTCCGTCCGTCCGTCCGAGGGGGTACGTGGTTTGTCCACGCAACTCCTCCTGCAGTTTAAATACTAGAAAGTTTTTATTTGGCAAATCATTTGTACATATATCGAAGATGTGATGTGCATGTGGTAATGATTTTGATTTTGGTTCATTTTTGTGAAAATTATGCAATATTTAACTTCGTCATTTTTGGAGATTTCTCCACATAGGGTAAATAGTTTGTCCGCGCAACTCCTCCTTCTATGCTAGGACGTTTTTATTTTGCAGATCATTTGTACCTTTATTGAAGATGTGCATGTGGGAAGGATTTTAATTTTAGTATATTTTTCTGAAAAATATGCAATGTTAAACTAAGTCATTTTTGGGAACATAAGTAATAGAGGGTACATAGTTTGTCCGCGCAACTTCTCCTACAATATTTGTTCCAGGAAGTTTTCATTTTGCAAATTATTTATACCTGTCTTGAAGATGTGCATGTGGGCAGGATTTTGATTTTGGCTTATTTTCTTCAAAATATACATTGTTGAACTTAGTCATTTTTGGAGTTAAGTAGAAATAGAGGGTACATAGTTTGTCTGTGCAAACATTGTTGAACTTTTTTTGGAGTAAATTAGAAAGAGAAGGTACATAGTTTGTCTGCGCAACTCCTCCAACAGGTTTTATTCTAGGAAGTTTTTATTTTGCAGATCATTCGTACCTATAATGAAGATGTGCATGTGGAAAGGATTTTGATTTTGGTACAATTTTCTGAAAAAAAAATGCATTCTTGAACTTAGTCATTTTGGGTACATTAGTAATAGAGGGTACATAGTTTGTCCGCGCAACTCCTCCTACAATATTTGTTCCAGAAAGTTTTCATTTTACAAATTATTTGTACCTATCTTAAAGATGTGCATGTGGGCAGGATTTTGATTTTGGATTATTTTCTTCAAAATATACATTACTTAACTTTGTCATTTTTGGAGTAAAGTAGAAATAGAGGGTACATTGTTTGTCTGTGCAAACATTGTTGAACTTTTTTTGGGAGTAAATTAGAAATAGAGGGAACATAGTTTGTCTGTGCAAACATTGTTGAACTTTTTTGGAGGAAATTAGAAATAGAGGGTGCATAATTTGTCTGCGCAACTCCTCCTACAGGTTTTATTCTAGGAAGTTTTTATTTTGCAGATCATTTATACCTATACTGAAGATGTGCATGTGATTTTGGATTATTTTTCTTCAAAATATACATTGTTGAACTTAATCATTTTTGGAGTAAATTAGAAATAGAGGATACATAGTTTGTCTGCGGAAACATTGTTGAACTTAGTCATTTTTGGAGTAAATTAGAAATAGAGGGTACATAGTTTGTATGCGCAACTAATCCTACGCTTTTTATGCTAGGAAGTTTTTATATGGCAGATCATTCGTGCCAATATTGAAGATTTGCATGTGGCAAGGATTTTGATTTTGGTTTATTTAACTGAAAAAATATGCTTTTGTTAAATTTTGTCATACAGTATTGTCATTACATGTAAATTATTTGAACACGCATCTTCTCCTTCAGTATTTATGGTACAAAGTAGATCATTTGTACCAATATTTAACATGTGTATGGGGTAAAGATTATGATTTAAGTTAATTTCTATAAATTATTGAACTAAGTCATATTGGCTTCCTTCAGTGTGGGTCTTAATGAGCTTCACCATGTATGTTTTAGGAATCTCAGCATGTATTTTGCGGGGGACTCATATGTGTCTTACAGACACAAATAATATAACTTAGAAATAACACACAATTTAGACCTTGCGCTGGGGCATGTCATTTTCTAGTTAAGTTTTGTCTTCGCTTGGACTAATATAACAGGGATTTGAGAACATTCACATTTCTTACAATTTCTGTGTCACGGCAAATTTACAAGTGAATTGTCGTATTTTTGACCATTTCTCTGTTGAAACATAGGACATTTTTAGTACACTCTACATAGGAGATATTCTTAAATTGGGACAGGGACTAAGATATGTCTATGTGATACCACTAAAGCCAAACTAAAGCTGGCGACTATTATTGAATGAAATGCAGACCTACCGGATGCCGTTTTTCAAAAGGGACTTATGAAAGGGTATCAAAAAAGTTTGGTACAAATAAGTTTAGTAATTCCAAAGTGTTTTCCTATATAGTAAAATGTTGATGTACGTCGCCCACTTGTGCCTATCTTGGAAAAGGGGTACTGAAATGGCAATCTACAGAAACTATAAGCACTTGCCGCAAGTTGTAAAAACTACAGTTATACAAATAGAACCGATCAGTTGATATGGATTTCAATCCATATCACTTCTTGTTGAGCATTTCTCTGTTGAAACATAGGAAATTTTTAGTACACTTTACAGCTACATTTTTCTACCGATTTTAATACAAACTGAACAGCATTTTATAGAAAAAAGATTGCTGCAAAGCAAAGTATATTTTTGTAAAATAAATTTATTCCAAAGTATACTTCTTTTGCTCTAAAGTGGGATAATTTTTGCTTTTGTTTCGAAATATACCGCGAAATTTTTCAATTCATGAAGTTTATTTTTCTATTTTCCCCCAAAATATTTACTGCTCCAAAATTTATATGATTGACAATTCAGCTGCAAAATACACAATGAAAAGTTTTGTTTTTGAACTGTAAAACTTGTATCTAAAAATTACATGAGCGTGGTAACATCAGTCAAAATGTATCGGCACTTAAAAAAATCTCGTAATAATAGGATGGAATTTAACATGTAAACCAGCGAGTTAAAGTTAGCCATTTTTTTTAATTTGCTCGTTAATCATCGATAACTGTAATTTGCTTATTTGACGGTTTTTCGATAATTTTACGACCTCTTTATACAAGAAAAAACCCTAATGTATTTATTACCCATTTTTAATTAGGATTTCATTGTTGTGTGAATGAAAATTTAATGCTGTAAATCAGCGATAAATCATCATTTTCGGCAATTTTTTTTAAGAATAATTTTATGTTTTTATGTTTGGTAAATCAAAAGTCACAACCAGAAGTCGTACCAAGGACAGAGCTTTTGATTTTATAAACTGGTTTGTTAAATAGTTTCGAATCCCTGTTTATATTTGTCCGAGGTCTTCGTTAATGATGTTTGTGCTACTGATTGGTCCTTAGTTATGTTACAATACTATAAGAATTTACAAAAACTTTTAAAATTTATACCTCGGTTCTGGTTGATGGTTACAGAAGAAACACGTACAGTGGATTTAATTGTTTTTTTTTCTCGGGATTAGAAAATTATTAAACAACCAGGCATTAAACAGGTCTTCAAAAACAATATTTGCCTTCAAAAACAATATTTGCTTCACTGATTGTTTGACAGGTGTCACTTGTAGAGCGGAGCACCTGATGTCACTCTCGGTAGGTTTTTCAATGGAGTTCACACTTTAAGTGCCTTAGTTTTTATTTCCGTGTCTTTAAGCTGTCTCATTTTCTTCTTTTGTCTTGTTATTTGCTTTTGTTTTTGGCATGCCTGTGGACTTTGATTTCTGTAGTAACCACATCTTGTTCTTTCGATAATATACTGTCGGTGTTTCATAGTAGTAAAATTCCACAAGGAAATAGGCGATGCCTTTGCCTGAGCAGTTCAAATTTTCAGGTCTCAAATCTTGCGATATTCATTCAATTATACAGTCAAAGAGGACCTAATTATAAAGCAGTGGGGATTCTAATGATGCCCTTTTCTTGCAAAAATTTCGATATAATCTATAATTTCTGGTTCGTACTTTGATCTGTAATTACAAAAACAGGTTACAGCAAACACCTACAATGGCCAGGAACTACAATCACATGCCACAATTTACAAACATACTGCACCAGGAAAACAATAATGAAAACACGAGACAAACATAAATAACGATAGGAACTCGGGATATCCGGAATTGGTACCGGCACAAGCAAAAGTACTATAAACTCGAATCCTTCTTAAATAACTGAATAAACTGACCCCAAACTCCTTTGAGGTAGTTCGGGGATTAAAAAGAAACGACAGCCTTGTCTGTAAGTTTAATTAATGCACGTCAAAATTTTATTTTAAAAAAATAGGTCACCGAACTCATTTTCCGGGCGAAGCTACAAAAAAATAGCAAGACTTTGACCTTTTATATATGTCAATTTAGAGAGAAAATACAATTTCTGAACTTTTCCGATAGGCTTTGGTGAAAATGCTCCATACAGTGTGTTTGTTCCTTGTGCAGTTCCTTGGTACATTGTGGCATGTGTCTGTGTTTTTCGGCCATTGTAGGTATCTCCTCTCATCTTTTTTTAATTTCATTTTCCCTTATTATTTCTTTATAGTTATCTGCCCTTACAAAGTAAGTTTTTCAAATGGTGACCTCAATATATTACAGACTCGCACCGTAAATGTTGTTGATTTAATTAATTATGACCAAACTCTTTAAAATCGTTTTTAAATGTTAACTTCAAGTTTTCATCAGATGCGCAAGATAGGAGTGCACAGTTTAACACACCCGAATCAAAGCAAGAAGAAAAAAACAAGCTATTTGTATATAAACATTTTATAGCACTTTACTTATTGAATAAAAAATTAAATGATAGAGTAACTTGCATATTATTGCAGGTCTGTTAACACTGAACTGTTACTATGTCACCATAGACTTTCTGAACTGAAATATAAATATGGGTTCAGGAAACAAAAATTAAACATAACCCTTTTCTTTGAAGGTTATATGTTGGTATCGATGTACGTTATATTATGAAGTGTGTGATCTGTCGTACCAGAATGTGATACATCTGAGTATAACAGCAATGATACAGCTCTTTCCTTACTGATATTGTTCGGCTTTTCATCTGTTATCATTATATTATAGGAAGTAAGCTTTGTTTTTCTTTTAATGCTTACAATAATCATGGCCTTTGAAATTGATATTCTCATAAAACCTCATGTGACGTCTTTAATCGTCAAACTTCGGTTGAACTCGTTGCTCTCCTTTCAAATTGAGCTACGGAATCGGCCGAGTTGTGACGAGTGGTGAAAAAGATATTGCGACCGTCGAAAATGAGTATTTTTTCATTATGATAATGCACTATTTAAAAATTATACCATGAAAAAAAGATCTCTTATGAAGAAATGTCATATCCCTTTTTAAGTTTTATTGGACGTAAACATTTAAATAGGTCACATCGGAAATACATTTGTTACCATGATAAATATTTATGTAGGCGACAGACATACTTCACGAATAATATTAAATTACTGAATATATTGTCAAGTTGAAGGAAGTAATTGTTCTTCATGAAGGATGTCTGGACTCAAATATAGACAAATTCATCAATATTTCTAAAGGGCTAATAAACATAAACTCTAAACCATGCGATTTCAAACAAACAAAAAACAACACAAAACAAAAAATAGTGTAGACTTTTTTTTGGATAAATTTAAGCTTCCTTGAATGAAGGTTATCAAGGCTTTCCTATTATGGAAGAATTATTGTATTGGTATACTGATCGTCTGTTTTCCCTTTTTAACTTACTTTGTTTCATTCTTTCGTGTCAACTTTGTTTCATTCTTTCATGTAACTATTGTAGTGATTTTCAAACTTTTGTTATTTAAGAGGTACAGACAGCCATAACAGAAATTTGAAATGAAAGAAAATTTCTTGCAGAAAGCAACCAACTACTTTTATTGACGCTGTTCAGTTCATCTGAAAACGACCCTTGGGATTTCATTTCAACAACGAAAATCAACCAATCGACCTTACCCTAATCTCCCAAGGTTTGCTGATTAGAACATTTTTTTATAGATCAAACAAAATAAAGCGAGATAAAAGTCGTATTTATGAAACGTGGCATGTCCTCCCTGATGCGGTTTTGAAGGTAGTACCTTTGACAATATGTACATTGTATTTTATATATGTGCAAGCAATAATTTGTAATTAAGATTCACATGACATCTATGCGAGGTAAATCCGTAATAGTTTGCTATCGTAGTCTAAAATTTAGATGCTTTTTTTCTCATATTATTTTTAATTCCTACGAAAATGTTTTCGAATTTATTCTCTCCATCCAGTATAGTTTAGCTATGGTGTACTTATCATGGATACAATATCTACTTTCAAATTTTGGTATTTTAATTCACCTGTTTGTTAATTTCCAAAAGTTTTTAAAGTTTAACTTTTTAAAGTATCTACATCTCGTGACTTTATAATGCCAAGTTTTACTTGCAATTTATTGATAAGCGCCCTACATTTATTTATATTTTTTCATAAATTGTTAAGTACATTAAAAGCGTTTCATCGACGATATGAACATTTGATATCAAAATATAAAGTCACTCGAAAACAGCTTATTGCTTAGGGCATTTCTCATCCTCGATATTACGGAAATGCCAGAAACTGATTAAAAAAAAATGGGACGTAAAAAAAAACAAAACTGGGACTTAACTTACGTTCTTTTCGCAATAGGGGATATGGACAGGAAATTCTGCACGTGTCCGCTAAATTGGCTTTTGGATCCAATAACCTGAGGGTTTTACACTCATACTGGCCTCTCGCTGGTACTGCCGATGTCTACTGAAATAAATGATGATTCTTTACCAAACTCATCTGAGAGTTTTGAGTTTGATTTTTCTTCCGTAATACGGCAGTGTTTTACCAGCAGACTAGGCTCCTTGAGCTAGCCAGCAGTTTAGCGGTGAGTACCCATGACCAATCGTTCAAAATTATGTTTTGTCCCGTTTTTCTTTTCAAGATTGTGGTCATGGAGTTAGTAGTCTACCTGTTTTGGGTTTTATTCGTATGTTTATTATACTATAGGGAAACGGGACAGAGAAAGGGGGGGTTTGGATGACAGTGATTGTAAGAGCACTTTGCCAGTTTAATTGATGTTTGTTGACAATCCCGCACCCATGACCAATGAAGACATGGATGTAGCGTTGCTCGACAATTAGGAAAGACTTCCGCTTAAACCGTTGCTACGGGCCGTCTTGAACTTATTATGAGGTATGAGTAAAGCTCATTGTTGAAGGCCTCATGGTGACTTCAAAATGAAGAACAACAATAAAAGCGTTGTTCCTTTGCTTGTTTTTACCATGTTTTTGTAAAGACTTTGCCTCATGTGCATTTACTCCATATCCTTTTATTCACCATTGGGTACCCATAGACCGGTTTAACCTGACCGCTGGCTTTTGCTAGTGCCGGTACTTAGTCCGACTGTCCCGAGTTCCTAACGTTGTTTACGTTTGTCTTTTGTTTTTTATTGTGTTTTTTCTTGTGCAGTTCCTCGGTATATTATAGCATGTGACTATGTTCTTCGGCCATTGTAGGTGATTCCTTTTATCTTTTTATTTTATGCAATGAATTATACTTTAATCGGTACTAGGACGCGTTTTTCGGTTACTGGACTTCCAAATGCGTTGGTATCTCCCTCATGCAAAGCACTGTCCTTAGCTGATTTTGGCTTAACATTTAGATCATATTGATTATTTGTTCTCTTTCGGTATTTAAACATCTTTGAGTTTATGGTCTTCCAAACATTTAGATTTTATCTGCACTGAAGAGACATAAGTTGTCGAAATGCGCATATGCAGAAAGTAAATTCATAGTAACTTCGGTATTTAGTTATTTGAACTGCGCTGATGAGACATAAGTTGTCGAAATGCGCATATGCAGAAAATAAATTTACAGTAACTTTGGTATTTTGTTATTTACAAGTAATGGGTCAGAAACCCCAAAATGTCAAAATTTCAAGGGGTATACCTCAAGAATCACTTGGCTCTTAAAAGCGAAATCAAACTTAGCAAGGTCTTGTAGGCAACAACTTGCTTATCAACTTTAAAGAAAGTATGTAATTTGAATCACAAATTATTGAACTTGCATGAGCTTTGTAATTAAACACTTACATACCAAGTTTGAAGCATATGTTCAAGCTGTTTCAGAGGAGAAGCTCTTTAAATGCATTTCCTACAATATGATTTCTAGTTGGTTGCCAATTTGGATGAAGTACAAACATAAAAATCACAAACTTTTATGGGAATCACCAAAGGACTTTGGTTCCGATTGGCTTAGTAGTTTCAGAAATTATCTTTGCGTTTTCCATAGGGTCAGGTGTTCTTTCCCGGCGGCAATCCTGGAAAAGATTACAACAATAAAATCAAAAACTTTGAAGTCGACCACTTACGAATTATTGTGAATATGTCTGGCTCAATAGTTTCAGAGGACATCTCTAAATGCATTTCCCATAGGGTCCTATAATAAAAATGAGTTACCAAATGGAAGTCATCTCGGACAAATTACGAATGGCTATTGATATAAAGTTTTTATTCTAGTTTGCTCAGATGGTGCGGAGGAGATCTTTGAATGCATTTCCGTTAGAGTTCTATACTAAATATGTTCCCTGCTGGGGACAATCTTAGATAAAGTATAAAAACAAATTAAAAACTTTGAAGGGGTCCTATTGGCTCAGCGGTTTCAGAGGAGAAGATCTTTTAATGAAAAGGTAACGATGGACGGACGAACGACGGACGCCGGTGATGTGAAAAGACCAATCTTGCTACAGCCAGGTGAGCTAAAAACTATAGTATTTTTCAAAATCAATTTTTATATCCAATATGATATGATTTTCTGATGTCCAAGGTATCTATGTAAGCACTGTTGTTAAGATCTGCCATTTAAAACACACTAAAATTTAAAAAAAGGAATGTTTTTTGCCGTATTATAAAACTGTCAAAATATTCGTCGCTTGAGAGATATTTTCTGGAGTGCGATTTTACTTTGTCCTTTAGTCATATCACTCATAAAGCATCTCACAAATCATTACCTGATGTCATTACTCATAACGTTTCACAAAATCTATAATTTCATATATAATATTATCTTTATAAGGATCAAAGCAACATTTCAAGATTGCCATCGGACGTATAACAATATATGCAATAAATATTACTGATTTTGAAAGAAAAAGACAAATTTCGGCCCATTTGTCAAAATTTTGACAAGTTCAAGCCCACAAAAACAGTAATTTAGCAAACAATATGTTACCGCTAAATAAGATTATTTCATGTATATGATCACTGACTTCAAAGCGACCGATCTACATTCTTCGATTTTTTAAAACAAAAGTTCTTTATCTTTCATATGCTTATAAATGTTGGTATTGGCATTTCGAAGCGGTGACCTCGATATCATCTCCCACAACATGGTATTACAATACGATTTTTCTTTCATAACAAAATGTTATGCGTTGTGAGATCGGTGCCCTTGTTCTGTGTTGGGTTATTTTAGTATACTTTTTATAGCGTTTATTTCTCGCTTAAGATTTTGTTGTGTGGTTTTACTACTAACAAATCTGAAGAGTTGTACGCAAAAAGATATTATCTTTCAGGTACTTGGATGTTTTTTCACACATTACAACATATTCCTCTACACCTAATATTCACATCAGTAAACACCTGACTGTTTGGTAGGGAAGTGATATTAATCAATACCAGAATATTGAAAGTTCCACTGAATCTGCTCAAGTTTTTTTAGCTCTATGTAAAGACAAATTTTAGACTTTATCGTTTTAGCTTAATATCAAAAGTTGGTATCCACTTCTCCTCCTAAATTACTGATTGTAGTCGTATTAATAACAAAATTGACGAACAGAATTGCCAAGAGCCAACGTGCATGAGGCTAGAAGACAAAACAGACGGAAATCGACTGAAATCAACCGAAGTTGATGAAAATGGTCATCTCAGTGCAAAACATTACGACAAAAGGGACGATATCATAAAATCCTTCTGTTTAGGTATTTTAATTATCAAACATCTTTGGCATTACATGAAACACTGTAATTTTTTTGAAAATACATCGTTAACTTGATGGCGCTTAAAATTGACACATTCCAGCAGCGTTGGACAACAGGAGAGTGAGTCATACTTGATGTTAGATTTCTTCTTAATTATTTATTTGGGCTTTCAGGCTTTTGGTCTTGAGTTTTTAGCATTAGTAAACAGACGTACACTTTAACATTTACTGCTCTCAGGTACTTTTGTTTACTTCACACCATTAACACCTTACTGTTTGGCAAGGAAGATGGAATTAATCGATATTAGAATTATTATTTTTGGCATAGTATTCTATTGTTTTTCAAAGGAAAGTTGGTATGTTGTATTGTGAATTTAAAATGTCAACAAACTAAATTATTCGTTTCAATTCACAACTCCAAATTTACAAGTTAATTGAATTGAATAAAAGAAGATAACAGTAAATGTAAAAAATGGATCACAGGAAACACCTATAATGGCTGAAAATTACAATTAAAGGCCACAATTCACAAGGCAACTGCACTATTAAAACACAAATGAAAGAAATAAATTACAGGTATAGGAACTCGAGATGGCTGGACTGAGTATCAGCTTTAGCAAAAGCCAGCAGTAAGATTAAACTGGTTAATGAATACCAAAATCTCCCCTTTCTCCACCCCGCCCCCTAAATTATGAACATACCAAAAACCAAAAGATTGATTACTTACCACAATCAGTTTAAATGATGTCGACATAATCTCAAAACTAAATACTGGTTGTTATCATCGAGAATTTAAATAATATTATCACTGTTTTTGCTCTACTTCATTTCTTTGTTTTTTCTTGATCTGCAATTAAAGGTGCTCAGTTTGTATCAATGCCCTGTTGATAAACAAAAATCTGCAAAAACACAAAACATATCTCGTAACAAGAGATTTTTTATTGAAATTTTAAGTGAAACATTTTTTTTTGTCTTATTTAATCAACACTAATTACTTTTCAAGCAGGCAACGCTTTATTACTTTTCTAGAAGAAAAAAATCACTTGATTTTTTTGTATTTTATAATCACTCTGATTGGCTACACGAGTAAGAAGGAAAAATTGTATTTTGGGCCTAATATATTGAAAGTCTAAACCGGTTTAACCATACCGCTGGCTTTTGCTAGTGCCGGTACCAAGTCCGGCTGTCCCGAGTTCCTATCGTTGTCTACGTTTGTCTTTTGTCTTATTCGTGTTCTTCATGTATAGTTCCATGGCAGATTGTGGCATGCAATTATAATTTTCAGCCATTGTAGGTGTTTCCTGTTATCCTGTTCTTATCTTTTTTCCTTTTCTTTTCTACTTGAGTTATTACTTGTAATGTATACTTTTTTTGTTTTTTTCTAAATATAAGTCACGAATAAGCGAGGGCTAACTTTTCTTATATTCATTCAACATGGACTACTTGATTTAAAAAAAAATGGTCGTGACTTGTTACATGTAGTGTTTAAATACGAAATATTGTATCAAAAAGGATGGGTTGCAATAAGATCGTTTTCCGGCCCACCTAGAATTTTGATATAATATGTTTCAATGTTACCTACAATATATGTAGTTTGAGATTGTACAATAAAATGTCGAAACGCGCATGTGCAGGTCACGTGATCACGTGATTTTACTAGTACTCATGTCATAAAAATAAATAGAGTATAAAAAGAATAAAGATTGGCATATTGCCAAAACAACAATGAACCTCATTTTGATATTAAAATAATATGCAAATGGTGCTATTCTATCCATGATATAATTCTTTTGTTAATCAATATCTTTTTTGAAAGGAAATAATACAGTTTAACACAGATTACTCTTTGTGAGAAAAATCTACACAAAAACTTCATTTTCGGGGTAAATGGAGTACTATGCCATGCCATTTTTTTATTTTGTCTGGACATTACTGTTAATTTGTGCTCGTATCACATTTTTTCATATACTTAAACATATATTTTTATATTTGAAGCAAGATTTCACGTTAGTGGACTTAAATAAAATGATTTTGTCGAACGCTTGATTGGTAGAAGCATATGTTTAACCCTTGAAATACTTTTTTGATTTTCGAAATTTATGGCTCAAATTTAAACAGTGAGACATGGATTGTTGCAATGTGGATATTTTGCGCCTTATTTGGTGTAATTAATGAATAATTATTATGTGTATCAAATATTAAGAGGTTTTCTTATGAATTATACCTATGAGACCTGTAAAACTAAAGATCCATGTATCTGTTATGTTTTAACTCAGAAAGGTGATTGTTAGATTCATATATTTAAGCATCATTTCTGTCCAAGTGTCACCTCTATAGGAAAGTTATAGGGGCTCCTGTTATATGTCGAGAGGGGAAACCTTTTCTAACACAAATTCTTCTTAAAGGACAGTTATAAAAACTGAAGATATAATATGTAAAGGTAACATAGGAAACAAACTAAATTGAAAACACTAAGAAATTGATAAATAGATGATCAAATTTTTTGACATATGCACATATGATGCTTTAAGACAACTGATTAATCCACGGCTCATAAATATTTTTTCAAATCCACAAAAACATAATCTTATATTGGAAAAAGCAATTAAGGAAAACATAACAAAATAAATATCATCTACTTTTCAAACAAGATCTTCTTCAGCTTATCTGGCAAACTGCCAGGTTAGAAAAAAATCTCAGTGAAGGTATAGAATACTTGCAAAACCGCATTTACTGAGACTTTTGATGTGTATAAAGCTTTATTATGCCTATAAGTATCGATCAAACTTTGATAAATGAGACAAATCACAAAATAGAATATCATAAATACACTGAATTTTCACCGTAAAAGTACAATTTTTTCAATTTTTTTTATATGACTTGCATGCGGAACCAGCTTGGCATTTTGCATGCATAATTCTTATTAAATAAGTAATCTCTTGTAAAATTATTAGCCTGGTTCCGAATGCAAGGCAGGGTTAAAATTGAGTTTGAATATACCCCATGTTGACTATTTTTCCATAGGCTCAATGTTATTTTCTATGAAGAGGGTATTACAGATGAGCTAATTTCAGTGGAATAAAGAAATGTTTTGAAAACATTCTAATATGGTTAAAAAGTACAGATGTTCTCGTGTTGAAAGGTATCAAAGAAATTATGCTTTTACTAAATTTATTTTTTGGCAAATCAGTGGGCCGATTTTTGGCCTTAATGCAACCAATCCTTTGGCTTTGGTTCCCTTGTGGTAGATATTTCGAAAATATATCATAATGAACAACGCACAAAACGAGTTGCAAAACGCATTGTTTTTTTCCAGACATTTCAACTCATATTTAGATCTTTTTGGTTAAATGTTCTATGTCAGCTTTTATAAATCTTTCGGGTCACGATTTTCCAAATATTTTGATTTAATTTGCACTGATGAGACATTTGGAATGGCCATCTGCAAAAACAAAATTTTCAGTAGCTTGGGTATTTAGTTATATTTATTAACACTGGGTCAATGGATCTGCAGATGGACTGTTTGTCCTCGATGATATTCACCAACCAAGAATTAAGTATATTGGTTCTGGTCCGAAAAACGATTTTATTTCAGTCTTGCGAATCTATTCTTTTTCAATCTTGTTATATTTTTGAAAATTATATTTTCAACTAAAATGTTTCTCCCGCAAAGCTATGTCCTTGCTTGATTTTGGCACTCTATTCTGATCCTTTTGGATAATTCTTCTCTATCAGCTATACAAACACTTTTCGAGTGATGGTTTTCAGTATGATTTGATTTGCACTAAAGAGACACAAGTTAACGAAAAACAAAAACTTAGTATAACATCGGTATTTAGTCATTTCATAGTTTTTGCTGTTGTCTTGTCTATTATTTTAAGTTTTTTAAGTGGTGTTTGTGCGACTGATTTGTCCTTGTCAATGTTCAAATACTATACAGATTTACAATTTTTACCTAGTTACTGTTTGAGGGTAAGAAAAATTCACGTATCATGGATTTCAATTCGTTTAGCCTCATGGTTAGAAAATGACACAACCCAATCAGCCACTAAACAGATCTTCTAAAACAATATATACCTCACTAATTGTATGATGGGTGTTGCTAGTAGAGCAGGACATACTTATCCTTTCAGGCCATCTAATGTCACTCCCGGTTTTTCATTGGAGTTCACACAATGAGTTTTTATTTCCGTGACCTGTGGTTGTCTCCTGTTCTTGCTTTGTCTTTGTTTTTTCGGTTATCGTTTATACCACGTCTATGAACTTTGGTTTCTGTTATTAACACATCTCTTGATCCTTCGGTATTCAACTGTCGTTGTTTCATAGAAGTAAAAATGCCGCAAGGGAATAGACGATGCCTTTGCCTAAGCGATTCCAATTGTCAGGTTTCAAATCTTGCGACATCTTTCGATATTCTTCCAAATATTCAGTGAAAACAAGGGCAGTAGAATATAGAAGGAACAAAGAACAACAAGAGAGTCCAATTATAAAGAAATAGGAAATCTACAGACATCCTTTTTCTGCCAAAGTTTCGGTATAACCTATAATTTCTTTTTCATACTTTAATTTAGAAATTATTATCCTTTTAAATAACTGAATAAACTGACACGCAATCTCCCTTAAGGTAGTTCGGGGACTAAAAAATCAATAGATTTTTCTTATTTTTCTGTGTTTGAAAGTTTATTTAATGCAGTTCAAAATTTTAGTGAAAAATCAATAGGTCAAGGAACTCATTTGTCCAGTAGAAGCTACCGAAAAGGCCAAGACTTTGACCTTTTTAATAAAGTTTAAATAGAGAAAGAGTAAAACTTATGAATTTTGAATATTTTATATGAATAAACTAATAGGTTTTGGTGTAAATGCTCTTAAAGTGTGTTACAGAAAGAAATCACTTTGAAAACATCAAATAAAAAAAAATTGGGATCACAATACTAGTAATATTTTTGCAAAAAACCATGAAAAGGTGATTTGCCTTTATTATTAAAACGTGATTTGCCCTTATTATTTCTTTATAATTATCTCCCCTTGATTAAATAACAGTTTTTTCAAAAAGTGACATATTTTGCACACTCGCACAGTAAATGTTAATATTAATTATGACTAAACTATTCAAATCGTTTTTAAACATTTTAATGTTAACTTTCATCAGATGCGCAATATATGGGTGCGCAGTTTTACACACGCGAGTCACCTTAAACGACGTAGGCAAAGCAAGAAGAAAGAGAACAGACTCCTTGTATATTAAGGATGGTCACTCCTCAAGTTTATTATATCAAGGTTTTAAAATTATAATTTATTTATTAGAAAATCAATCATATATCATTTTAAGCAAAAAATATTAATAGGTCAGTGTGCTCATTTTTGAGATTTAAGCCCTGAAGTTTTGGCGGGAAACCAAAGTTATCTAGACTTTCATGCACTCTGCATTAAGACAATAAATCTTTCAAGTGCAATGAAGAAATATCAAGAATTTCATCAATTTTGTCATAACCCTACCAAATGTGTATGAAATTATATTTTAAAAAGAAAAGTTGGGGTCAGTGTGCAAAATGTTCTAATGCATCATGGTGGATAAAGTAAGAGAGTTCCGAAAATCAGAGGCAATTTCTAAAACTTGGGGAGTGACCACCCTTAACATTTTATACCACTTTACTTATTGAATAAACAATGAAAGGATATAGAGTAAATTAAATGTTATTACAGGTCTGTTAACACCATAGACTTGTTGAACTCAAATAAAAATATGGGTTCAGAATACGAAAATTAAACATAACCCTTTTCTTTTTGTTATATGTTGGTATGGATGTGAGTTATCAAGTGTGTGACACTATTGGACCAGAATGTGATATATCTGAGTATATCAGCAATGATACAGCTCTTTCCGTACTCAACGTCGGATATTTTTCGACTTTTTTGTGTTATCATTTTATTATAGGAAGTAAGCTTTGTTTTTCTTTTAATGCTTACAATGATCATGGCCGCTGAAATTGATACTCTCATAAAGCCCCATGTATATAACGTCTTCCATCGGCAAACTTCGGCCGAACTGGCTGCTCTCCTTCAAAATGGAGATACGGAATCGGTCGAGTTGTGACGAGTGGTGGCGATTAACGAAACCGATATTGCGACCACCGAAAATGATTCCAGTTTTAGTTTTTTCATTATGATAATGCACTATTTCAATAATATATCATGAAAAAACAAATTTGTAATGATGGTTAAGCTATTTTAGACGACATTTCATATCCTTTTACAGTTTCATCGGAGGTAAACATTTAAAGAGGTCACATCTGAATTACATTTGTTAACATGATAAACATTTATGTAGGCGACAGACATACATTTTTAAAGCTGTAGACGAATTATATTATATTACTGAATATTGTCAAGTTAAAGGAAGTAATTGTTCTTCATGAAGGATGTATGGACTCAAATATATAGACAAATTCACCAATCTTTCTGAAAGGCTAAAAACATAAATACTAAACCATGTGATTAAAAATAAACAAAAACACAATATCATTTGGTGTAAAGACTTGTTAATAAATTTCGGCTTATTTGAATGAATGGTATCAAGGCTTTCCAGCTTAGAGGAATGGTTATGATCGTCTGTTTTCCTTTTTCAACTTTTTTCATTCTTTCGTGTAACATAGTTTTGTAATGATTTTCATTTTTTTGTGATTTTACAGGTACAGACAGGCATAACAGAAATTTGAAATGAAGGAAAAATATCTTGCAGAAAGCAAGGTTATGAATACCAACTACTTTTATTGAAGTTGTTCAGTTCACATCTTAAAACGGCCCATTGGATTTCATTACAACGACGAAAATCAACCAATTGACCTACCGTAATCTCCCAAGGTTTGCCGATTACAACATTTTTTGATAGAGCAATCAAAATAAAGCGAGACAAAAGTCGTATTTATTTCAATTCAATTCAAAATATTTTATTGTTTATAATAGGTGTACAAACAAAGGGATTGGATAAAAGGCTATGCCTATATTAATCCTCTCCCATTGACAATATGTACATTGTATTTTATATGTGGCAAGCAATAATTTGCAATCATGATTCAAATGACGTCTATATGAAATAAGTCCATAATACTTCGCTATCGTAGTCTAAAATTGAAATGCTACTTTTTTCTCATATAATTTTTAATTCCTACGACAATGTTTTCGAATTTATCCTCTCCATCCAGTATAGTTTAGTTATGGTGTACTTATCATGGATACAATATCTACTTTCAAATTTTGGTATTTTTATTCATCTTTTTTTTTTAATTTCCAAAAGTTTTTCCTGCCATCTTTTTAAAATGTCTACATCTCGTGATTTTATGATGCCAAGTTTTCTTGCAATTTATTCGATAAGCGCACAATGTTTATTTATATTTTGTCATAAATTGTTAAATACACTTAAAAAGTTACATCGAAGATATGAACATTTGATATCAGAATGTAATGTCACTCAAAAACAGCTTATTACTAAGGGCATTTCTCGTCCTGGATTTTACGGAAATGTTTAAAAAATGCCAAAAAAATACAGAAAAACTGGGACATAACCTACATTCGTTACGCAATAGGGATATCGACAGGATATTCTGCATATCCTCGTTAAATTGGCTTTTGGATCCAATAACCTGGGGGTTTTACATACATACTGGCCTCTCATTAGTACTGCCAATGTCTACTGAAATACATGATGATTCTTTACCAAACTCATCTGGGAGTTTTGAGTTTGATTTTTCTTCCGTATTGCAACAGTGTTTTACCAGCAGACTAGGCTCCTTGAGCCAGCTAGCAGTTTAGTGGCGAGCACTCCTTGACCCATCTTTCAAAATTACATTTTGTCCCCTTTTCCTTTTCAAGATTGTGGTCACGGAGTTAGTAGTCTACCTGTTTTGGGTTTTATTCGTATGTTTATTATGCTAAGGGAAACGGGACAGAAAAAGGAATGTTTTGGTACTCATAGACCAGTTTAACCCTACTGCTGGCTTTTGCTAGTGCCGGTACAAAGTCCGGCTTTCCCGAATTCTTATCGTTGTTTACGTTTGTCTTTTGGTTTTTTTTATTGTTTCTTATTCCTTTTGTTGTGCAGTTCCTTGGTAGATTGTAGCATGTGACCATGTTTTTCGGCCATTGAAGGTGTTTCCTGTTGTCTTTTTGTTCTAGACACGATGCAATGAATTCTACTTTAATCGTTACTAGTACCCGACTTGAACTTACGATGAGATATGAGCCAAGTTGATTGTTAGAGGTCTCATGGTGACTTCCAAATACAGGAAAAGAGTTATTTCATTGGTTGGTTAAACCTTATATTTGGAAGACACCTTTTCTCATGTACATTTACTCTATATCCTTTCCTTGTTATATCAATGATAATGTGAATAAACTTTAATTCTTTTGCGATTGAAATAGTTACTGGTAAATTTCAGTTCTTTTAACAGTAAAGGTGTCTGCAGGATATTAATTTCCTATTATAGAATTTTGAGAAATTTTCTATGTAGAAGCATAATTGTATTATTGTTAAAAATATAAAATAAAATCTGGGAGTCACCATGCATTTCAGCGCAAAACTGAAATTGAAAATTTTGGGATTTTACTTACTAGAAATGATAGGGAAAATGACTTTATGAGGGGATAACTTTAAAAATCTATTATAGATTATGTTCATACTTTGCAACAACGGCAAGGAACAAGGAAATAGATGATCACATAAATCATAATCAAAAAAACATGTCAAAAACAACGACAACAGAGAAAAACAAAGCCAAAACAAGGACGCCAGACAGCCAGAAAGCAAGGATATGAAAAGACGATATTAAAAACTAAGGACTCCCATGGAAACCATGACTGACCGCAGGTGTTCTGGAAGGTTAAACATGTCCTGCTCCGCTACGGACACCCGTCACACTATCAGTGAATCAATACAGGGTTGAATCAAAACCATTACGTTAAATCCGTGAAGACATGAAATTCAGCAAAAAAAAAATGTCCGTTTTCATTTGGAACACAAACACGTCATATCTGTCAATTCTGTTATAGTGACGACGATAGGCTTTCTGAAGGGATGAAAGAAACAAATGTCTAAGTAAGCACCTTTTGGGACAGTGTTTTTGCTCTATTAAAAAATTACTTTATAAAATAACATGCTCGACATGTGGAATGTCAACTCTATAGGCTGGAGAGGTAGGTATATTGCTCAGAAAGAAAAAAAAATCACAATTTGGAAGTTAAAATCATCACCTTCGGTTTGTCATATAGCTTAGATTTCAAACGTCCAATTTTCGTAAATGAATATCAAAAGATCTAAGTACGAAGTTGAAGTAGAAGCATCAGTAATCTTTAATTTCGAGCTCATTGGGATAGATCTGATGTAAATATTTAGAGAAAGTTCAATCGTCTATGTAGCGGAATCTGAAATTAAAGGACTGGGCTATTTTTTCCGTTTTTTCTATGTTAGCCCTTGTGAAAACTTGGCCTCATACAAGAAAGGAAAGTGATCAACTAAAAGAGATGTATAGTTAGCTACATGGGAATCCCGATTTTATGTTGAAAAACGCGGCCTCCACATTCGACAAAAATATTGTCTATAAAACAAATCCAACATCTTGATTTCGTCATTCTAAATGTACTTTTCGATTGACTCAAAGTAGTTCTGTACAAATATGTTTTGTCTTTCCTTTCTACTAAACAAGTGCGAAGAAATAAAGGGATATGGAGTAAATGTACATGGGACAAAAAATTTATTAATACATGGTAAAATTAAGCAAATGAAACAACGCTTTCATTTTGTTCTTCGTTTTGACGTCACAATCAGGCCTTTGACAAAAATCAAACACTCCTACGTCATAGCAAGTTCAAGACGGCCCCTAGCACCGGTTTGGTCGGAATTCATTTGCTAAACGTTACATTCATGTATCCTTCATTGTCGTCAAAAAGCATAACATATCGGGCAAAGTTCTCTTAGAAACATCTGCTGCCCGACAAAGGGACCAATAGACAATACAACATAAAAACGATCACAGGGCACTCATTGAGTTGATTGTATGAAAACTTGTCAAGTAAAATCAGGAGATGTGGGCAATATATGTACAGATGGCCAGAACAAAAGTTAAATTTTTACAAACCAAGAAAGCCAAATGTTGAAGTTTGATAGTGCATTCATATGAGAAATTCTCAAACGAAAAAAGTACACCATAACTGACAAAATAAAAAGAGCAGACACCTTAAGCACGGGGAATCTTTTTGCGGACTATACACTGCACGAGAGACAAACTACGCCGTAAATAAACAAATAAAGGGATATTTGCGTAGTATCTGCGTTCTCTATTTTTAGTGCAGAAACATCGGTGTATCAATAACTAAATACCGAAGTTACTGTGAATTTATTTTCTGCATATGCGCATTTCGACAACTGATGTCTCTTCAGTGCAGATAAAATCTAAACGTTTGGAAGACCATAAACTCAAAGATGTTCAAAATATGATAGAGAACAAATAACCAATATGATCTAAATATAAAGCCAAATCAGCTAAGGACAGAGCTTTGCACGAGGGAGATACTCCTTAGTTTTCAACAAAATTTACAAAAATTTAGATATTGCAAGGTTTAAAAAAAAAAATCGGCGTTCAGGTCAGCACCGAAGTACTGACTACTGGGCTGGTGAATATCCTCGGGTACTAACAATCCACCAGCAGAGGCATCGACACAGTGGTAACAAATAACTAAATACCGAAGTTACTGTGAATTTATTTTCTGCATATGCGCTTTTCGACAACTGATGTATCTTCAGTGCATATAAAATCTAAACGTTTGGAAGACCAATGTTAAGAAATTACTGTTTTCATTTTTTTTCTGTGGCATGGTAGCATAAAGAGTAGAAAAATCTAAAGTTTGTATGCTATGGCAATGGGTTAGACTGCTCGAGTATTGCTGATCAAGGAGATCTTAAGAATTTTTTTTAGAATCCATATATGATATGATTGACTCCTCTCATGGAGTAGACTTTATCACAAGTGTCGAATCATTATATCCTTTACATACAAAAACAAATATTAGGGGTCGCCGATGAAATAAAACAAATAAATTATGAATGTTTAATTTCTCTACTGATATCTATATGAAATTCTTTCATCAAATTATCTCCCTTGCATAACTTGTGTGCTCTGTAAATCCAAAAAACAGATTAAAAGCACATGCGTTTAGATCATCTTGTTGAAAAAAAGGAATAAGGAATAAAAATTTCAAAAACGTTCGGACTTTATTCACATTTTAAATCGCTATTTTGTTATAATTGTTAATTTATGAAACCCAAGTAAACAAGTATGAGACAAAAATGGCGGAAAACCTTAGTAACAGTATTAACATCAAAGATTTAGAAGCATCCTTTATGCAAGTCAGTAATTTAAACAAAATTAACCTATTGAAGTGATATGGCAACAGCCTGATGTCTACGTCCACTGAGGATTATTTCACTTGTAGTGCATTTGACTATTAAAAAAATAAAACAATAGAAGATTATATTAATTTGTATATTGTGCAATTTGTCCAAAGTTAAAGACATCCTGTAGTAAACAGTATGTTACCAATTCTGGCTAAAATAAAGAAAGGCAAATGATAATGATAATCATTAAAATAAAATTGAAAATAGCATCAAAGGTACAAGAGCCGAGTTGCAAGTATAGTCTGTGTCATGTAGCATTACAAAACTCCAATGTCATGTACAATGATTATAAATACTTCCTTAATTCATTTCGACCCATTTTAGACCCCTTTTCAAAGATAATTTGGGCAGGAATCAGGCAATAAATATTGATAAAGTCAAAACATCTCCATAATATTCAGGCAAGATTTTTCCTTACATTTTGTATAACAGTTTAAGTATATTTCTGAAATCAATACGTAGCACAATACTTTTTTTAAGTTTGTTTTCTGGTTTTGTTTCAATGACAACCGAGAGATCCACTATCCCTTACAACCAATTCTAGATCACCATTTAAAACTAAAGTTTGGCAGAGGTTTCCCTTTAATCTAGGTTATACATATTGCTGAAATCGTAACAAATATGTAGCAGAATACTTTTTCCCTCTGGTTTGGTTTTTATGTCAACCGAAGGCTCCATTTTCCATTTACAACTCATTTAAGACCACCATTGCAAAAAATGTCCAGGAGTTCTCCTTATAATCTACGTAATAATCATTGCTGAAACAAAAACATTGTAGGTCCCTATTTCAAATCAAAATTAGGTAGGGGTTTCCCTTATATTATATTATACATATTGCTGAAATCGTAAAAAGAAATATGTTGAAGAAAACATTTTTTTTTCTCGGAAATTTCAGTTTTTTTCGCGTTGTTTGCTTGGCAACCAAAACCTCCACTATCTGTTACATCCCATTTCAGCCTACCATTCAAAAATTTGAAGTGGGTCCTCTTGTAATATATGTTATACATATTACTAAAACAAAACTTCCCAAGTCCCTTTTTCAAAAAAAATATTTTGGTATGGGTTCAACTTATAAATGTAATTGATACAAATTGCTGAAATCATAAAATCATGTAGCAGATTACTTTTTGCTAATATGTTGGTTTTCCGATTTGGTTTCAAAGGCAACTGAAAGCTCCATTATCCATCAAAACTGATTTCAGAACACCAATAAAATAAAACTTGTTCAGAGCATCCACTAATAATCTATTAAATACAGTAAATAAATAAATGTATCGGTGAATTTCTTTTAATTCAAAGATTTTATTTTCATTTCGTCAAGTTTAATTGATAACTCTGAAATACTTCTTTGCATTCATTTTATTACCTCCCTTAGTTTTATTATCTCTCTTTTTAAAATTAACACTTTTCAATATTATTTTTAAGTTAAAAACTAATAAAATTATTTTATTGTAAATTTTATTACAATAATATGATAGGACAAGTTGTATTACTTACAGGAATAATTCTGTATGAACAAAAAACCTATGCAGCTATTTTTCTTATTAAATTATATCAAACATGTGATTTTAGGCTTTTATATCCTGCTCCTAAATCCATATATGATCAATATTAATCGAGAAGTTTTTACTCTAATTTTGCTCAAATTCGAACTCGATCTTGTTTTCAATGTCACAAACCTGGAGCATTTTTTTTCAGATACTCCAAATAATACAATCTGCATCACATAACAAGCTGAAATACATACGTCCGCCTAGAACAGGATTGTCCATAGCTAAAGTCGAAGATAAAGCAGGTGGAAAATCGTTCTGACTGTGTGCAGGCATTTCAAAAGAAATGGTGGATTATATCGGTTTTATGGCGCGTAAAACCTACCGTCAAAAGCGGTAGTGTCCGGTAGAAACTCAACAGTTATTGCTATTGAAAGGTTGTAAACAGTAAAAAGTAATGATTATCCCAGTATTTGAATCATAGCTCGGATCGAAATTCCATTTTTTTCCGCAAGGGACAGATATCTATAAAAGAACTTTTTAATAATCGTATGAGACAGACTATTTTGCTGCCTTGCTCAAAAAGGCGGTCACGAAGATTATTAGTATAATTTGTTCTAACTATCGCGTAAAGAATCAAATGTGAAACATACACTCCACAAGCAGAAGTTTGAATATTATTTTTCATGTAAGGGAAATTAATAATTTTGAACTTCGATACGTCCTTTTGTTGTTAGTTTTAGAACTGAGATGATCATTTTTGTCGGAGGATATATTGATGGGATCCATTTAGCGAAAAATGTTTTATCAATGGAAAAAGCATCGTCAATGTATCTATAAGTGAGATTGAATGATCTAGCTTCTTGTATTTTATTAACGTTTACGAGTTCCCGAAGCAATTCTATCTTGTAGGAAGAAAAAACAAGTCTACGCGTAGAGAAGCACAAATCGTGCCCATTGGTATTCCAAATTGCTGTTGATAAATAGTAGAAGAAGCAGTATTCTTAGAGGTCTGAAACAGCATCAAACAATAAAGCATGATCATACGAAGCTTGTGACAAAAACTCAAATCCGTATCATATCACACTGCAGCAAACTCTATGAAGAAAATTAACTAATATACAAAGGTAAAAAAATGACTAAGTCGTTAAACAGGAAGTAGGACCATGTTATATCTAAAATGTATTCAAAGATAAAAAAAAATAATAATGCAAAGCTGTTGACGTAATTTCAGATTTCAGAAGGCAATTACTCTGCCTTCAATGCGATAGAAAGTATTATGGACGGACCCACATAATTGGGAGATTGGGAGATAGGGTATATCCAGGGCTTATATGGATTGTTTCATGTGAAATGTGTGTGCATTTTTATAACGACTGATATGCAAATGAAAAACAAAATATTGAAGTTTTTGTCTCTGCAGATGTACATTTCGACAAATTATGTGTATTCAGTGCAGATCATATAAATAACAAAATACCGAAAGAGCTGTAAATTTAGTTTCTGCTTATGCGCATTTATAAAGTATTTGGAATGCCTCACGAGTATATTGCATCCAATGAGGTATTTTTTATTCATTTTGTTATGACTTGTTTCCTTAAGTTGGTTATTAGACTTAACTTGCCAAAGAATTTAAAGTTCTTAGTTGGTCCTGATATTTGAAGTAGAAATTTTACAGATATATTGAACCCTTAGTTTTGAATCCTGTATTAGTGTAAAAACTCGCAAGTCTTTAAAAAAATAATTGAAATAACTAGGAAAGATTTGATTCAAAAACAATAATCTATCTGCAATTACTCTGCAAATGATACACAAATGGATGAACGATGCAAATAATTGATGCAGTAAAATATCTCATTGTATTACAATTGCCACGTCGGATTCTGTTTATTTCCAAGCTTTGTAGGAATCGTGATTAAGTTTAGGATTGCCATTTACTTAATAAATGTTGGCAAATGAGATTTTGCACTTAATAAAAGAC
>MJUU01041844.1:0-30544 GCA_002080025.1 Modiolus philippinarum | reverse complement strand
GTATCTCTGATCTTTTTGTGAATTGGATCTTTGTTGAAATCCTGCATCCAGAACACCGTTTCCAGGTATTGATTTCTCATATGGTCTCTAAAAAGTTTATTCATGTCTTCATATGCGGCTAAACGAGCCTTTTCGGAGTCGTGTCCTTCTTCCATCAACTCTTCTACTTTCTTCGTGTATTCTGGTTCGAGTTTGTCAAATGTTTGATTCACGATCGGCTTCCATGGAGACTCTTGGTCATCTTCATCGTCAGTGCTTTCGTCCGTGGATTCTTTTGACGTATTAGAGTCATTACTTTCGTCATTGCTATATACAGATTCGTGATTGCTTTCTTCTGATACGTTGGACTCTGTCTCCGATTCAGTTGGCGATGAATCTTCCATATCGTGTTTCTGATTCTTGTGGCGAAGGAGAATGAAATGACGATTGGTCGTGTATTCACAAAGGTCGCAGTGATACATTATAGACGTCTTCCTCTCTCTGGTTTCGAAGTACGAATGGCGAAATCTTACAGAACAAAGCTTTAAATACGGTCAGATTGGGATGTCGCTGCTCGCGTGCTCGTTTCACTGCTCGTGCTGCTCGCGTGCTCATCTCGGTAATATTGCTATTGCTGCTGCTGCTGTTGCTGCTGGGAGGTGTGGGATATTGCTGCTGCTGCTGCTGCTACAGTCGTTATGTGGTGGGAAAAGCGAAGAATTCGCTATTTAAGGGTATGTCAATGTGTTCATTTCGCTGCTCGTTTTTACTGCTCGCGTGCTCATTTCGCTGCTCGTTTTCACTGCTCGCGTGCTCATTTCGCTGCTCGTGTGCTCATTTCGCTGTTCGTGCTGCTCGCGTGCTCATCTCGGTAATATTGCTGCTGCTGCTGCTGCTGCTGGGTGGTGTGGGATATTGCTGCTGCTGCTGCTGCTACAGTCGTTATGCGGTGGGAAAAGCGACAAATTGGCTGTTTAAGGGTATGTTCAAGCTGCTCGTTTTCACTGCTCGCGTGCTCATTTCGCTGCTCGTACTGCTCGCGTGCTCATCTCGGGAATTCAGCGGTAAGTGGTGTTGACAAGTTCCTTGTGGTGGGAAAAGCTATAAATTCGCCGTTGAAAGGTATGTCAACGTGTTCATTTCGCTGCTCGTACTGCTCGTGTGCTCATTACGGGAATTCAGCGGTAAGTGGTGGTGGTGACAAGTGCCTTGTATCTTGTGGTGGGAAAAGCTATAAATTAGCCGTGAAAGGTATGCTCACGCTGCTCGTTTTCAATGCTCGTGTGCTCATTTCGCTGCTCGTACTGCTCGCGTGCTCATTTCGGAAATTTGAGAGGAGGATTGGTCTTTAAAGGGAGAGGAGGAAGAAAGAAAAGACAAAAGTGACATTTTGTATTATTTATTTTTTAATTTTTTTAGTCCCAATCCCCATTCCCTAACCCATGACTGCTTTATGACGGGGAAAATAAAATATAGAACTGATATTAGTGTATTATTTATTGCCTAATTGAAAAGTATATAGATAGAGGAAACAATAAATGGGAAAAAAATCAATAATGATACAGAACGGGATAAACAATAAAAAAAAAGATAAACTAGTAGGGGTGACGTAAGGACAAAACAAAACATGGGCTCAAGAGTATAAAAAGCAAAGGGAGCTAACCGAGATCGGGATGGGAAACCAAAAGACGAGGCTTAGAGGTGTGAAACAAGTGTAAGGTTATATGTAACACAAAAGTATAGAAAATCATATAGAAAAGGTTAAGGTACTGGATAAAGAATAATTAAAGAATGAAAAATCTGGAATAAATAACAAACTCCGATACCAAGGCTTAATAAAACAACACAAGAGGAGACATAGAAACAGGATAAAATAAAAATAATAGAAAGACCGGTAATGAAAGCAGACTTTGTCGGCCATTCGTCTATTATAAATAGACAACGTAAACAGTTGCAAGGGATATTGTTTTCTAAAGTCGGTACGTATTTAATTAAATCGTTTAATTTACGCCATTATGGCCTTTTAATGAATAAAAGTGTAAGTTATTGAAATGTATTGATCTTTCATTTTAATCCCTTTAGTGATGTTAATTTAATTCATGCATCTCTACGGTTGAACGCATCGGTTTACAAAACACCTGCTCGCCATTGGAAGTAGAGTTAATATTTGACATTCATCATTTTGGCATTCATCTATAAAATCTTTTAAATAGACACATCTTTTCAATCTGAACGTTATTTTCTCCATTCATTTATCTGTTCTTAAAGGGACCAGTACACCAAAAGTATCAGAGACTACCAATAGTATCAAAGGGTATCTAAAAAAGGGTGGTGGTTTATTGTTTCAATTTATATAAATGCAAATACATCAATTAGGAATCATAGGTAATTCACGGCTGCATGTGGGGATTAATTTATTCACCGTCATTACATATTGTTTGCAATCATTTGTAGGGTAACAAAAATTATTTCGGACAAAAAACGATAGTACTATGAAACGGAAAAATAAGGAACAAATAAAACAAAATGGAAGGGTACAACTCAAAACATGTCTTCCATCGTCCCACTACTCTCACACCATTTCACTACGCTCACGGTGCTCTACGTTCAGGACGCTGGAAGACAGGCATGAATATATTAGTCACGGTTGATTGCATGGGGCGATTAATTTATTCACACGTTACGTCATTACATATTCTATTATTGATTGGAATCATTTGCAGGAGTCAAAAAACGGGTTTTTAACACAGAGCTAACGGATTAGTGGAGACGGGCTTCACTACTAAAGAGCTACACAAAATCTGTTGACTCCCAATTAACTGTCAGTGAAAACTTACATCAAAAGGAATCAAAAGGAAATAAATCCTATTGAAATCCAATAAGAAATAAAAAAAAATATATTGCCATGTTTGGCTCCCTAATCCTCGGATATGGAAGGAGGTCCACCAAATCGGTTCACGTACTACAGAAACCTTACATCAATAGGAATTCGAAGTAATAAACAGCATAAAATTTCTGATAGAAAATAAAAATATAAACATATTTGGAAAATTGAAATTTGACCTTTATAGTAGGGTGCCCAATGTCCAAAAAGACGCTTAGTTTGCGAGTTTGGGTTAACGGAATAACACACGGCTAATTTTTGTTTCATTTGTTGGAATAGTTATTAAATTTTATATTTTTCATTGTCGTAGAAAGGTTTCGTGGTCACGATTTCTGTAATTTCTCATTTTTAAGGGGTACCCTATAGCAGATTCTTAGATAAAGTATCTTTAAATTTATAGAAATTAGTAAGAGTCTTTGATATCCTAATAAGAAGCTATTTTTGTGAAAGTCAAGACCTAAAATTTTGTTTTACTATCTGGAATGTAACTTATTATCCATTGAATTTTAAAATTTGTCGGTTTTAAAAATGGAATAAAAAGGGTCATGAATTTAAGACATTTTTGTTGAATACGAAATTACTTGTCTGAATTTTCGAAACATTTTAATTTAAACGGAAACACGACTATCATCTGTACATATGTGCCAAAAATCATGGGTGTCATGTCTGCCATTACAGAGAAATCAACATATAATAGCATTAAATTTGCGTAAAAATCTCAAAATTTTATGTGAATCTGGACTTTTCATAGCTTGATAAATCTGGAAACGTACGAAGCGCGACAACTCTAATCGATATGAAGGTAGAATAACATGGTAGACCAATTCTTGTCAAATTATTTGGATCTGTTGGAGATTTTTAAATTTTTCGAATTTTGAATTTACATGTACATACTAACATTTTTACATTTAAATTGAGATTTCGCTATCCATGTAGATGATATAACAGGGTTTTGGTCAAGTTTTATTGGTTTTATTAGGTTTTATGGTAGTGCGCGTTTTTCATGGAAATTTACTTAAGTAATACCAAAAACAAAAATGTGATTTATTTTGTCCAGTATTTATTCAATTTTCAAGACGTAAGGCTCAAAAATTTCATTCAATGTTTCCTTTAAACAATGGTTCAACAAAAACTTAGAAAATACTATTCATAACCTTTATATATTTCAGGTGCAAATATTTAAAATTGCACATCTCAAAAACAAATGGTAACCTTAAAACTTGTTTAATGAGGATAAATGAAAATCATTATAAAAAATAAATCAACGAACTTTCTGGATAAAAGAAAAATTATTTTTTGAAGATTTCGTGAGGGGTTTGTTGGTAAAATGAAGCCAACTTTTAGTTCCGTGAGATTTTCCTTGATTTTAGGAAATGACCTTTAAACCCCATTTAAAATAAAATGTGACCAAATTAGATTTCTACGACATTGTTATTTCGATGCGCCATGGTCTCCTCTTTCCAAAAATGTATAAAACAGGTGTGTGTTATTCCGTTAACCCAAATTCGAAAAAAACGTCGCTTGGGCACCCTACTATTAATGACAACATTTAGCTCGGAAAAGTTCTACGCAAAATCTATTGTGCGGTTATGCGGATGTAAACTTGGATTCTATTGGCTGATTAACCACCTGCTAAATAACCATGTCCGCCCTACACATGACAATCAATAATCATGATAATGTTACAGTAGTAGTGTTTCACCTACATGTTGACCAAAGTCATTCAAAGCGTACATATAAGAATTGTACATAAGGACAAAATTCACAAACATGCAGTAAGCATGGATAAATAAAAATATCGTAATTAAGGTCTAACATAGTTTACTTCCACGTAATGTAAAACTAATTTCAGCCTGATATTTACAGTAAAAAATTAAAATGTGAAATACATCGATACTTGGAATAACATGTAAATTATATGAAATATTTTATTTGCATTCATTTTCAAAGGTTTTCGCTCCATGTATTACGAAAACGCCATGAAAACTTTATACAACATGAAAAATCAATACATCATTCGGCTGTGTATTGTCCAGAGTACGCGGTCAGTCGACATAGCGTTTATGTGTATAATCGTGTAGTTTAATGTAGGTCATTTTGTAATTATCGTTTTCTTAGTTAAACACAAACAGGTTTGCATAACCGCACAAAAATGTTATCATGCATTGAACCAACTAATATGATTATTTAGATAGTGTCGAAAATGGTTGAACGGCGCGACCTGAAGGTCGCTTGCCGTTCAACGATTATTTAGATAGTGTCGAAAATGGTTGAACGGCGCGACCTGAAGGTCGCTTGCCGTTCAACGATTTTCGACACTATCTAAATAATCATATTAGTTGGTTCAGTGCATGATAACTTATATTGACATACTACTGAAAGCTTACAACAAGAGGAACTAAAAAAACGTCCATCACAATCCAGTTAAAAACAAAAATTTTATACATTTTGAAAAATTGCTAATTGCTATTTTGCCTCCTTTGACGTCTTTTAGCTTCGAAACAGTAAGAGCTAAGCCAAGTCCGTTGACATACTACTGAAAGCGTACAATAAGGAAAATCAAAATAAAAATTAAAAAAATCAAAATTTGGCGAAAAATAAATGATTTTACATATTTTTAAAAATGCAATCTTAGTCTTTTTACCCATTATAGTTCGGAAACGGTAAGAGCTACGCCAACTCCTTTGACATACTACACAAAGATTCCATAAGCAACAAGCCCATCCAAATGAAAAAAATCCCATCGAAATCCGATAAAAAATAGAAATTGTAGGTAATTGCACATTTGCATTTTTTTGGTCCAATTTGGCCACTCATAGCTTGGAAAGGAAATGATGTATCAGAAATATTATTGTTAAGCATATGCTACATTTTCATTAAGAATTCTACAGCTAAATATATATCAATCCAAACAAGGCGGCCTAATACGCATGTCAATTTTTATTTTCAGAGATTGAATATATATAAATATATATCTTGTTACGCAATTTTGGCCAAAAATCAAAGACTTTTTTGTTTAGTTCAGTTTAAACTTATTTCATTTGTATAGTTTACAAAAAGGATAAGACGCATGTCAAACAAACTTATGAAGTCCACTTAAACTAGGCCAGTTGAATTCAGGCAATATTCAAAAATCACATCATCTCAAGTTACGGTCATCCTAAGATGAAACATAAATCAAGTTACGGTCATCTCAGTTTGGAGTTACGGTCATCTTATCAATATTTTAGATTGGAAATTACGGCCTTATATTCATATTCCTTGCATAAATATTAATTTCCATCATAAAAAATCGTCATTAACCATCGAATAAATGCAATGTCAAGTCCCAAAACTCTACCGAAGCCGTTTTATGTAGAAAATAAAATCCAAGCCGACTTCTCCTCCGCCATATTGGGATGACCGTAACTGCAGTTACGGTCATCAGCTTTACCCCAGTGATTGATGTCGATTATTTCGACGCCGTCCATTTTTCATCCATGACATTACTAAAGACGCACGTTCTTACCCCCGCAAACCGCTAGAGGCGTTGAATTGCGTATACTTGAGTAATACGAATGATCCAGTTCTTATATTCCACTCACTACGATCGCTCCATTAAAGAAGGAGAGAATCGGATACGGAGAGGAAGGTAGATCGGTAGTCTTCCGCCAATTTGAATTTGTTATTTATAATACTGTTATGGTATTATCTGCTTACTAAATATGCTCATATTTCTATTTGTAATGTATCAATAGACACAAGAAGCAAAAAGACCTACATTGACTTGATTTTACACGTTTTTATCTAACTAGATGAAGTATGGTAATTTGATAATTCAATACTTTGGAAGAGGATATTTGAAAAGGCAAATAATCTGATAAAAATAATTTGTAGATATCACTATGAAAATACTCATTTTTTAAATTATATAACGGTGACTTTTTGAAAGTATGTTCAAAGGGCTAACATATGAGTAAAATAGAAAAAAATCTATGGGATAGTTTTAATGAAAACATCAAAATACGCATTTTCCCCGATATATTCATTAGAGATATTTGATTATTTTTATATCAGATATTTAAAAAAAAAAACAAGCACGGTGACCCCCTTTTAATTTTTTATTTCAATGCTACTATCACTGGCGTCAACGTGATGATCGTAACTGCAGTTACCATCATCCCATAATGGCCGACGACAATTCGGTTTAATTTTAGAAAGCCCATTTTACCCTGTTAACAGTTCATTATTATAATTGTTTTATGTCCATTAAAGTGTTTTTAAGCCAACCTTTTGGAAAATCTGTTTGCATGAAACGAAAATTTGACGAGGTAGGAGAAAATCGGGATACAAAAAAACTCAATGATGATGGTAACTTTATCAAGTGATGATCGTAACTCACACTAGTTCAAAAAGCAGGATGATCGTAACTCAAAACTTTTAGATGTATTACTTTGCGTTAAACGCCAAATCAAAAACAATGCAGTCGATGTATATGGCATAAATGTAGACTAGACAAAGCCTTATCCACATAAAAAGGTGAAACTTATTACAGCAGCAAAGCAACGTCGGTCTGTTAGCTATTTAGTTTGGATAAGCTTTTAGGAGCAAAGGACAACAACGAATGATCGGAGTAGGAATGGGTAAACACAACACGTCCTTAGTATACAGAATAATTCAGAAATATACTACTCAATAAGGTCGCTGTAAATTAAAATCAGGGAAATGTAGATGAAAATATGATAAGCACTTTCAAAAACAAAAAGGCTCCGTAAGACCCCAATAATCAGAAATATTGTATAAAAGGATAGTCATGAACCATTTGTGGACAAGACAGCCTACCTGCGTTGTAGTAGGTATTAGATTTAAATAACCAGTAAATCGTCTGGGCTAACGGATCGAATATTTAGCTCACTCGATTAGGCGGCTGGCTGGAGAAAAAAAAAAAGGCGGCTGGCTGGATTGCTAGATGCACCGGGTTCGATCTCCGAAGGCGACATTGTCAATTTTGTAAGGAGTTTCATGCTCTCCGGTTACAAACGTATCGGTATTTTACTGTTCCAGCGATCTCTAGATTACATCTGCAGATTTTTAAAATAAGACAGAAGCATTTATCTTTCGTATGCAATATATTTTGAACAACTGAATCGACTTAAACAAAGCATACAGAGAACCAATTCTGTGCTTTAATTTTACCGAATAGTCCTATACGGTAGTCATCAAGGCTACATGATTGGCTTGTTCTCATAATTCTTCTATTATATTTCTTAGAATTTTTAGCTGCATTTCAAAGAATATTCCCGTTTTTGATGGAAAGAGGATGAAGCCCTTTATGGCTCTGTTTTCTTGGAAAAAGAAACCAATAAACCCCCTTTGTTGGTAAACAGGTACCTCTGAAGGCGATTAAATTTTAAAAAATTTATAAAATTTTGTATGAACGGTAGGATATATTTTGACTTTCCACGTTCATTTATTTGAGTGAGACTCTAGCTGGTGTCATTGATACGTTGCCAATTTTCCAATACATCGATAAAGAATACCGAAGCAAGAACGAGGAAAGAGCGAATTCTAAAATCATAACTCCAAAATCACGGCAATGCATATCCAACGCAAATTGAGACAGTATGACAAAGACAAAACAAATAAAAATGCATTTTCATCCGATCTTAACGTATTACTAGGGGAAACGTTTCCCTTTGAGTAGTTGATATGGAATCTTCCGAACGTTTCTTAATAGGACATCAAAAATGTTTAGATCAATGTATAGCATATCAATGTAGGAGCATAGGGGGACCAGTCACTGATTTAGCCTTTATTAACAAATATCGACATGTCGCCACGGCAAGGATGTTTATACAGGGGTACCACAAATATCCATACTGGGCCATATACTATTTAACATCTTTTTTAAACAATATATTTTTCTTTGTTAAAACACTGTTAGTTATACAGCAGTTAGCAATAAAATACAAGCTAGCCTTAAAAATTCCAGGTGATATCTGTTTGTAAAAAAACTTAAAGTAAAAAGTAGTAGTTTTTTATGTAAATGGTATTTCTGTTCCATCTTAAGCTGAAAGGTTGAACAAGGGATCTAGAAGTTCCTGCTCACTAGCAATTCCTGTCTCAACTTCCAGCATTATTTGCATTTCATAACCTGACTTAATTGGTTAACAAAATGTAGTTCACAACAATTCTTAAAATGTCTCCCCCAATATGGCTTGACAATATAAAGCTTCTGACAAAATTTCAAGTTTGTATTATACCATTGCAAAGGAAAGCTTGACGAAAGTTGTGACGCACTGACTGACGGAATGTTGAAAAAATGAGTCGGTAAATAGGAGTAGAATCCGGACAGGTCTGAAATGCATCCCAAATTATGGCATAGCTATATAAAGTTTCTGGCAAAATTTCAAGCTTGTATCATTTACCATTGCAGAGAAAAGCTTGACGAAAGTAGTGACGGAGGGATGGACAGAATGTTTAAAAATTGACTAAGTCGGTTAACAAGAAGTAGTATCCCGACAGATCTTAAAATGCAAACAACAATATGTCATGACTATATAAATCTGACAAACTATCAAGTTTGTATCATTTACCATTGCAGAGAAAGGCGTGACGAAAGTTGTAATGGACAGACGGCTGGACGGAGACTAAGTCGGTAAACAGGAAGTAGTATCTCGACAGGTCTGAAAATGCATACCACAATATGGCATGACTATACAAAGTTTCTGAAATAATTTCAAGCTTGTATCATAATCCATTGAAGGGAAAAAACCTGACGAAATTTGAAACGGACGGAACGGAATGACGGACATAGGCAAACCAGTATACCCCCTCCTCCTTCGGGGCGGGTTGCAATTATTTGATGTCTCGATAGATTTTTTAGATAGATCTTTAATATCCACATTTCTAATAACAGGACCCAGCACCTGAATCGGTTTTCAGTGGATCCTGCTGCAGATCTGCAGGGTGCGTCTCCAGGTGGTGGATAGAATGCCCCATTTATGAGGTGTAGTCAGGTCATAAAACGGAAATCCTGACCTCGAACCATTGTAGCCAACCTGTGTGGAGATTGCCAGGTCCAACGCAGTATTAAGACCCCTTCAATATTTCGTGTTCAAGAGCAGACTCACTGGGAGAGTATTAAAGGCTAAATTTCCTGCCCCTACCCATTTCCCCCTTTTCCAGTGGGAAAACTCGTTGCCCCAGTTGCATGCCCTCTTCACATTTATTACCTCCTTCTTTTACATACTAGCATAATGTTTTGAATTGATTAACATGTTCTTGTCCTGATATAGCTGAAATGTTGCTCACTGGACGTAAAACTCTAATCAATCAATCTAATAACATGACAGTACCCAAATTGCACAAAAGTTTAACGTTTTTATCAAAGTACTATTAAAGTTGCAAACAAACTTACTAAATTTATCTTTTATTCATTCTTTTGACAATACCTTTATTTTGTGCATAGTTGTAAAAAATATCTTCTTCCAAGCTGCCTTAAATAATTCTTGTTTAAAATTTCGAATAAATGAACGGCAATTTGCATCAAAAGTAACCGATTGCACAAATGAATGAAAATAGAGATTTACTGCTATTTTTTTTCAACATGTTTGAAAATTAAGCTATTTATTGTAAGTGTTCAGTCAGATGTCAAACTGTTTAATTCAAATTTAAATTATAGTGTTCTGACAGTTTTTTTATTTAATGGCGATATTTTTAAAAAAAATTTTTGTTCTCAAAATGGTTGAAGCAAAATAAAATATCATAATAATTTCTAAAGTGATAACGACCTGTGTAACTTTTTATTTAAATCCCAGCTGCAGTCAGAAATAGTCGGTGCATTTTTGTACTTTAATTTCACGAATTCTATGAGTTCCCGCTCATTATTTCCACAGGTGCTTAAGGACAGGACCCTGTATTGGGCACAATGGTCCGTCCCCCTTTTTATAATATTTACTCCATTTTTCAATATTGGTCATTTATTTGTGCTATTTTTTACTTTAATAACATGTATCTATCGTCAATTTCTTCTTTTACTATCATTGTGCCTTTCGACTTATAGAGCGAAAATGGTAAAATGGGGGAGGGACCATAGCCATAGGGACCCAATACAGGGTCCTGTCCTCAATCACCTGTGATTATATTAGCTTGGCTCATTTGATGCAGATAGTTTATTGACCATCGATACCGAAACTGGCGGATCGAACTTGTTCTTGGAGCACGCTTAAGCTTTTTGCTTTTGTACCTTGTAATATATACTCACTGATGATATTTATTGGTTGGGCCATTTAAGTGATTAGTAATAAACAGGATAACATAAAAAAAATATGATCACGAGTGAGGAAAAAGTATTAATGCAGTTTTTGCACGATCTTTATTTCATTACGACAACAGATTACTGTGTGAAATTGCTCTTTATCCTCTCTTAGATTAAGATAATATAGCCTGTTCATAACAGTAGGTGCAAATAAAAACTAAAATGACAGAAATTCCTTTGATGAACCTTCTGGATTGAAAATTACAATTTCAAACCCTCCCTTATTCACATGGTTGAATTTAGGTACCCGGTGCAATTTTGATACTCCCGCGTTATATATAAGAAGGCTGCAAAGAAATTAAATTTAATGTTTTAATCGTGCAGGCATATTTAAGCAGGGTTGGGAAACTAACCGTTTTTGCACTGGAAGAAGATTCTACCTTTCCCTCGTTGTGGTTTCCTCAGAACATCTACCGGGAAAAAAGATCACTCGTATGAAAAGGCTACGCTTTGGTCAGATAAACAGTGTTATACGTTGTAATTATTTAATTTTAGTCAAAAGCAACACCGTCCATAAAACATATTGCGCTTCGGACTTGCATAAGTTTAAATAAATTTTAGTCAAGGATGTATTCTCCTGGGAGGTCAAAATTTTTCTGCATCAAGTTTTTCTCAAAATCTATATTTTAAAATGCAAAGACCCTGAAAAAATAATTTTTTAAGAGAAACCCATATGTCCGTGCATATTTTTGTGCTATCATCAGTTGAAAACGCCTATTTTTGGTGATAATGAGCAAATTTGGCCTATTTTTCGGGTCATTCTTGGCAAAAATATTGATTTCCAGCACCAAGTTTTCTGTCAAAGTTTCCAGATTAATCTCGTTAATCTGAAGAAAAATCACAAACAAAAAACATAGGTCCGTGTTGATGCAAGAAAGTTTTGTACGAAAATGTTGCTTTTTGGGATCAAATTCAAGACATCGTAAAATCTGTAAAATTCAAGATTTTTCAAATTTTCCCCCAACTAAACCATGAAAACTCAAAATTTTTGTTATAAATAGTTGGACAATTATATCTTTAAGACTTTAGAAAAGAAATCATATGAATAAGATGCATACTTTTCTTGCAAAATGATTTGCATTACCCTTACCCCAAGATACGCTAAATTCTGACTGAGATCAATGGTCAATTTTGGTAAAAAATTTAAAAAAAAATATTTCTCAAAAACTACTGTTTGTAGGTGCAGAATTTTTTGACACCATTTGGGAATATTATTATATGACATAAATCAATAAAAAAGTTCACTCATAAACCAAGTTTTAAGAATTACTCATAAACGAGATTACCTCAGGAGAATACACCCTTCAGTACTATCAAGGACTTATCTATAGTGAAATTATACGTCCTTGATACTATATATGAATTTTCAATTCAAAATTAGACATGCTTTTAAGAGGTTATAATTATTTTAGTGTATCTAGCTCGTGACATATCGGTTCTCGTATGTGTTACAAAATATTTTGTCAATCAAATCTTTCGTGATCATCATATGAAAAAGTTACGATCATCATTCAAAATAAAATTCTAAAGTTACGATCATCATCGAGTTTTTTTGTATCCCGATTTTCTCTTACCTTGTCAAATTTTCGTTTCATACAAACATATTTTCCCAAAGGTTGGCTTAAAAACATTTTACTTGACAGACAACTATTATAATAATGAACCATTAACAGGGGTAAACTGGATTTATAGAATTAAACCGAATCGTCGTCCGCCATGTTGGGATGATGGTAACTGCAGTTACGATCATCACGTTGACGCCAGTGACTATGATAAGGAAACTTTCATGAATAGTTTGTGTTGTCTGTTATTATGAACATATATTTTAGTTTTGAATAAATATTTAGTTTCAATCAATATAAATTGTATTTTATGTACAACGGTTTCAACTGCTCTCAGACGTGCCTTACTCGCGCACATGGTGATGAGGGTAAAATTCTTCATGAAACAAATACTGGAAATAGAATTGTTAATTCTTTTGAAGCCCAAAAGTATGAAAATAAGAAAAATTCATGCTGAACCATTTGAACCAAAACCAGTCAGATAACTATACAACATAAGTGTGTGTGTGCGTGTGTGTGTTACAACATTAAATGTGTATACTCGAAAATGTTTGAACGTTTATAATTTGCTGTCTTGTTACTGAAATTGAATTTAAATGACAAATTACCGAAGTTACTGTGAATTTAGTTTCTGCATATGCGCATTTCGACAACTTATGCCTCTTCAGTGCAGATCAAGACAAAACATTTGGAAGTCAATAAACCGAAATATATGTAAAAGTTGATAGAAAACAAATAAATAGAAAAGCCAAAATCAGCTAAGGACAGAGCTATTGAAGAGAGTTACTCCTTAGTGTTAAACAAATTTTTTTCTTTAAATTTAGATATTGCATTTTTCAAATAAAATTGGTTTTCAGACCAGCACCGAAGTACTGGCTACTGGGTTGAATACCCTCGTGAACTAACAGTCCATTAGCAAAGGCATCGGTCCAGGGTAACTGAATTTATCAAAACCTATACTATAGCATTAGTTTTCCATCGAAATTGAAATATTTTTGTAGGTTTTAAGTTCGTTATGTAAGTATCTCGAGTAAAACATACCATAGTCTGCAATAGTTTTATTATCGTCTAGTAGTTTTCCGGTGCACGTTATCATCAGTCTCTGAAAATCAGCAGGGACTCCTTCTCTGTTTGTTATCAGTTCTTTTAATCTTTTTATAAAATCACAAGTGCGAACTGCAATTACTAGTCTTTTCCCTGGAGTCTCCATGTGAACAAACACCTGAATTTCCCCTAGAAAATGGAAGATGCATTCAAATAAGAAAAATATTAACAATCTTTCGACATGCAGAAAACTGAGTAAAAGTATAATGAACCACTGGTTTACAATCACAAAAAATGTTCTTTGATGTATTATAAAATACTCCCTCTGGTTCGTGTTTTTTAATTGAGAAAGACTTATAAATGTAAAAAATCCCTTAAACATTAAAATAGTCCCCGATATATTCATTGAGATAAACATTTTCATATTCTTGATCGGGGCGCACTGAGATACTTGATCATAGTTTATCATTTAATTCGATTACTTATGTAAGACATAGCTTGATCTTTTTCGACTGTACACAAGGCCACTCGCCTCGAGGTCAGTTATTCTAATGCATATACTTAAAAATGTGTATTTTTATCATGATTTGAAGCCGTTTGTTAGATAATTATTTTACCCAACAAATATTCAAAAACTACCCTTTCCCTTCCTCAATATCAGCTGGGCAACATTTTAATACTTTAATATTTAAATTCAGATTTTGAAATGTGTCCCTGTCTGTTAGCTCAAAGCATATTTAGTGGTTGTCGTATGAGATTTTAAAGTCTATAAAAATTGCATGAGAATTGCTAGTTCCGTAATTGCGAAATGTTGTGGAAAATCTTTAATTTGTTTCATCAAAATATACGCTGTGGCACCTCACATTTTCTTACTGTTGGTCTTAATTTTCTGTCAAATAAAATTACGCGAGATTATTGTACTCCCGGGTTGTACTCTGACGAAAGTGAAAGTACAGAACGGTTGTCAGTCGTGATCTGATCATGAAGTCAACCAAGGATTTCTAGTCAACTTATTAAAGAACTTTTGCATTTCTATAGGTACTTATCAAGATGGGTCTACTTGAGGCAGCCGTCATTTTGTATCTTATAATTTAGTATGAAGGGTGGTTCTTAATTATCAACTTGAGAACAAGAAAAATGTAATGGATTAAAGGATTTAAGCGATCCATATAATTACCCAAAACACCCAAAAATACCCAAAACTACCCAAAACTACCCAAAAACTGCCACAAAGTACCCAAAAACTGTTATAATACACAATAAAATAACGCAAGATGGTAAAATTTTTAATTATTTTAATTTATATTTCAGTTTTATTCAAAGAAATCGAAGTAATAACTTAGTATATATGCTCGAGGTGATAAGTATTTTGAAATGTCTGGTATACAACGCAGTGATGTTTAACCCTGATACTTTTGTGCGTTTTTATTTAATAAAAACGGTGTAAATTATCTTTCTTTTCTGTGGAAATGATATTCTTTGAATTTAATTGAAACATTTGGATCTCTGTCTGGGTTAAAGCTAAATCGTAATAAAACTGAAGGGATGTGGATTGGAAAATTGAAACACTGTAGGGAAAAGCTTGGAGATATAAATTGGTCGACTGGTCCGATTAAATGTTTGGGAATTTACTTTGGTCATAATAAGATGGAATGTAATAAACTTAACTCAAATCTGAAAAATTGTTGCATGATTGGTCTAAAGGAAAATTAACAATGTTGGGGAGAATAACGGTAGTAAAATCTCTTGTTTTACCCAATATAACTTATGCTGCTTCTGTGACAGTACTTGATAATTATTATTTATCAAAGTTTAAAACATTGATATATCAATTTATTTGGAATAATAAGCAAAGTGAAAAGGACAGTGCTATGTTCTGAGTTTGAAAAAGGAGGCATGAAAATGATTGATATAGACAGTTATATTGCTGCTATACATGTAAACTGGGTAAAAAAACTGATAAATACAAATGACATTTCTTCGAATTGGAAAATAATACCTAGTTTTTATTTTAACAATTTTGGACTAAATTTTATCTTATTTAATATGAACCTTGATAATATAAACCTAATAGATGGAATAAAAGACATACTACCAGACTTTTATTTACAAATAGTGAAAACTTGGATAAAAATAAATAATTCAAACATTTCAGAACCAAACGAATTTAGAGGTGTGAGACAACAGGTTCTCTGGGGAAATAAATATATTAAATTCTTGGGTAAATCTTTAATATATAGTAGATGGATTAAAGATAAAATTATATTTGTAAATGATTTATTAGATGAACAAGGGAACATTTCCCAAGTACACATAATGAACAAACTCTCTTCCCTTTCAAACTGGTTTTCAGAATATACAAAACTGATGAAATCAATACCAAGTAAATGGCTAACAATAATTAGAGGGCATGAATCAGTAAAAGCAAAAGTGAAAACAAATTTAAGTGTCTTTTTGGTTATAAATGAAAAACAAAACTGTGAATTGGAAGACTTATCATCAAAAGAAATTTACAATGTGATTAAATCAAAAACATATGAAAAACCCATCAGCTTTTCAAAATGGCAATCCCAATTGCGGTTGGAAAATTTGCACTTCAAAGTAAAACACACTTTGCATTTTATTTTTTCTAGTCTTTAAGAAAATAGATATAAAGTTTAAATCGCTGGAAATTGTTACATTATATTTTGCCATGTAAGCAGCTAATGGCAGTTTGGAAAATAACCGATTCACCTAACTGTAATATATGTAACGATTTAGAAAATTATGAGCATTACTTCATTACTTGTAAATACTTAAAAACATTTTGGGAAAATATTGAATATTTGTTGAAAACACTCAGAATTGGAATGCATGTGAAAAACCTTAATTACCTAGTGTTTGGATATAAAATCGACGACAGCAGTTATTTTGGGGTAAACTTATTTCTTACTATTATTATGTATGTAATATACAAAAGCTATTACCTGTCGGAAAATAAAACGAAGGTTTTGTTCTGTTTCGAAAAGAATTTATGAGATATGTTCAATTCTGTCCAAATAGAAACATTTTGAGAGATAACTTTATACAGAACGTTGTTAACGCGTTAAAAAAGTAATAGAATGTATATAATTGGCACCGTGATTGGCCTATACACTTGGTTACTTACCATCTGGAAAATTTCTGGTTTCACTTTGTCTTTTGTATTTCTCAAATACGTAAAGTATTTGAAAATTGTTATTTTTATGACTGTGCTTTGGTGTTTATCGAATTTAATCCTTAATGAATACAATTGAATAAAATACACACAGGACAATCTGGAGAATTTCCTTCGAATATAAGTTCCAAATAATAATACTGTTCTATAAATAGTCTCTGTACATATAAATAGTGCTCATCATCCGTATCCCCTGTTACGGAATGCACGACTAACAGAACAGGGCAGAACCTTGACGGGATCGTTGTACCGTCAAGGGGATTTGTTAACAACATGGAAGTGCAATAAAATTTTGTTATTATCATAAAAAAAAAAGGAAATGATATTCTAAATTTTCTACATTTATTTCAAAATAATTAAGTTCAAGTTATGATCAAGGATTTCTATACAAATCCTAGGTAAGATAAATCCTCATCACAAATCCAAAATAACTGAAGAAACAGAAACAGACTCCAGACTGCGGCAACTGGATATATTACTAGTTCTGTGAAGAGTAAATATTAAAACTTGAAAATGTGAGTTTTATTTGCTATCTGAAAATATGAAATAAAGATATGGGATATTACTTACCTGGAACTTCTCACGTGTCCATTTCAATACATAAGACATGTTTAATTTCCATCAAAAATAGTCATTAAACCGGTTTATAAAAATCAATTCTTGACAAAAAACAATAAAAATGTAATAAAGTTTATATTTTTTGTTTCCAAAGGGTATATTTTAAATATTTTTTTTGGTGTTTTGGGGTGTTTTTGGGTAGTTTTGGGTGTTTTGGGGTGTTTTGGGTAAATCTATGGACCCTGATTTAAGTAATTAAATTTCAAAGCGTAGAAAAAAAATCGTGTAAGAGTCAAATAAAAAAAAGAAAAAAGTGTGGATAGCAATATACCCATTCCATACTATGTTTTTATTGCATGCTATAAGTTGTCTTTTTCAGATTTTTTGTGCATTGTTGATTTTATGTAATGATATCTTTTTAAATCCGGGTAATTCGGATAAAAGCTCATTAGAGCTTGTTTTTTTGTTTGTTTGTTTGTTTGTTTGTTTTTTTTTTTTTTTTTATTTCGATATCGAATTCAAATGAATATTTCTTACCTCAATATAATATAAAAAAATAATAATAAAATAATAAAAAATAAAAAAAAACGTGCAGAAAAATAACAGCCCGTCTAATTTGATAATCTAACCTAATATATCATGGCCATGTGGAAATATTCCAATTTTCCTGGATGTGTTAATAATTGCGATGAATAATAATAATCTGTGGGTTGGTTTTGTATATCATGTCATTCCGACTCGATGCTTGCAAAATTCATGACTGTGGTAGTAGTTCGGGATGAATAATTATAAACACACGTTTACTGCAACATTGTGATTGTGGTAGATAAAACATTTAAAATACGTCTTGACTATACCATTAATTACCTTTTAGAAATTGCAGCTACAGATAGCCTATCGATCAGTTTGAAGCGGTGGGACTCATGGGGAGCTGTACACATACGTATGAGAAATCCAGGAGTTGCGTCTGCACGTTGCTTTGAAAGTATTAATTTCACGAAATACGGCAAATACGACAGCATGGGAACTAAAAATCGACAAACACGTTGCACGAAAATAAGCATTGTACAAGCCTCAAATAACCCACATGGTTGCGATGTTATACGCATCAAAAAGGGGTATAATAATTTCGCGCGAAAACACTGTAATTTGTAGGAATTGCACGAATCAATCACCGTTTACAAAAACCGCTACACAGAAGACAAGGCTATTTGATGGTTACGTTTGGTCATTCAATGTCATTCTGACCTTACCCTTAAAAAGTTTCATTGATAAGATATAAGTTGCAATGAATAATTTTGACCATTAATTGCTATCTGTATATTGATAAGTTGTGTCTTTAATAATCATTCAGACTCTCTGCTTGCATATGCTCATGACTGTGTCAACGGTTGTGATGACTAAATTAATGATCATTTAGGTTGGTCATAAACGGCCATTCTAACCTAGGTTTGCTTATTTCATGTGTGTGGAAATATTTGCGATTAATAATTAAGAAGAATAGGCAGTGGGCGGCACATCAAAATTTTAGATTCTGTATTTTTTTACTTAGTTGTATTCATTTGGTCATAAAAACACATTACAAAAAGTTTTTACGTTCGAAAATGTGTTATGTCTCGAGATAATTTTTGACTGGTTATATAAGGAATAAAACTGGCGGGAAATTTTTCACGTACTTTTGACTGTACAACGTAACTAAATTTTGGACACTGATAAAAGGCAAAATAACACAGAACTTTTATCTAACAAAATTGAAGTTTTCTTGGTTAGTCATATTAAAATCAAACATAAAAATATGCCTTTTTTTATCAATTAGCAAGATCACCAATATTGATACAAATTAAAAAAACTTATTAATGATCGTATGAGACGGAATTTTTTAAAACTTTCATTAATAAAGCGCTCACGGAGATTATTATGACTAACAAGACATTCTGTATAATTAGTACTAGCTTTCGCATAACGAATCAACTGCGAAACATACACTGCCTAAGCAGAAGGTGGAATATTACTGTCCATGTTAGGTAAAATTGATAATTTTGAAATTAAAATCGTCCCTTTTGTCGTAATTTTAGTACTAAGATGATCATTTTCAAATTTGAAATGTAAGTCCAAAAAAATTGCTGATCTAGTGGTTTCTGTTGTTTCCTTTATCTCTAGTTCTGATGGATACATATTAATGAAATCGATTTAGCAAAAGATCCTTTAGTAATGGAAAGAAAATCATCAATATTATCTATAAGCGAGATTGAAGAATCAAGCATCTTTTATTTTACGATCTTTAACAAGTCCTTGAAGAAATTCAGTCTCGTAAGAATATAAAAACAAGTCTTCGAGTAGAGGAGCATAATTAGTGTCCATTGGTATTCCAGTATTTGAGCAAGATGAAGCTTTAATTATATGGATTTTTGTGTACATACCCAATATAAGTATGGCAGGTCTTGATTGATTTTTTAAGTATGGATATTCAAGGAGGAAATGAATGACCGGTGATTGAAAAGCATTTCAAATGAAACCCTTTTGTATGTAGCACTTCCTTGTGTATTGTAATCAATGCTTAGTTCTTTGATGAGGCAGTTGTAATGCTGAGGCTAAAGATTATCATAAGACCTGGGGCACATTACAGAAACTTGCCAATGACAGACAAGAATGGAGGAACTTCGTTGCTGCTCTACACGACAGTGGCGTAAAGGCCAGTCAGTAAGTAAGTAAATACAAAAACGATTTTATTATATGCTTTGTCTGTAGATACAACAACATATTTGTCACGTAATGTAGAGAGGCACTTACGGTCTGCATGGTCTTCAAAAACAGGCTTAGGTCGCTTGTTAACACATCTGCGTAGTTTGTTAACACGACTCCGCACTTAAGATCGAATGGATCTTACCCAATCTGACAAGGACTCAAGTTCTGGTTCCTGGTCTGTCTCTTTCTTAACCCGGGCTCTGGCGTTATCTTCAACAGCGTCCATAACGGACTTCAAATTTAAATTCCAATAGATACGCTGTTGTTCTGGGAATTTCGGAAAATTGGAGATCACTTTCCGTAGAAATAAGTTTTCAATGATCTTAAGATCGCCAGTAATGATATGTCCAGAGGGACTGAAAACAAAAGGAGAGGCGGAACAGTCGCATGTCAGGGGAGATTTTAGAAAATTCTCAATGTCTAGGTCTTGTAGTTAAAAATTCTTCTGTAAATGGTTTTTGTATAGTGGTAGGATACAATAGGTTTGGATTGATCTTTGAAATAAGAAGGGATTTTAGAAGTAACCTCTTCGCGATTCAAAATATTGCTGATGTTAATAGCATCCACTTCTTTGTTGATTAACTGGATATGAATAAATGTCTAAGAGGTTCGGTCCTTACATGTCTGAATACCGTAGACGGACGCTATGTCAGCGATGATACTGCTTAGTCTGTACTCTTGGGTGAAAATATCTACGCCTTCTCTCTCGAATCCAAAACGGGAACTCGGAGAGAAAACAGTGATGTACGAACATAATGAACACCCAAAGGTGAACATACACTGTTCAGTAGGTCATTGAATAATTCAGGAACAGATTTGTTGGTGGAGTCATTAGAAGATGATCCACCAGCAGACGTTCTGTATTCATAATGTTTATGGCCATTGCTTCGTGTTGATCTTTGGCTGACATTAAATAAGCTCATCACATTAATATCAATGCATCCAGGACTGGATAAATTTTCTATTCCTTTGATATTATTATTACAACCAAAAGGCACTGCAGTTCTCAACTCTTTCATCCAAAACAATTCTCTATTCTTGAGGTAAGGTGTACTCAGATTTGGGCTGTTCGTGTGGTGGTAAGTCTTTTCAATTATATGAACTCGCAAATTTATGCACTAAATAATGATGCGACTACCTGAAATGCTTATGAAGGACCTTAAAGTGAGGGTTTTTGGTGTCATAACGATGTGCTTTCATACTGATTGTAAAGAGTTCTTAGTTTCACCAAAATACAAAAGCCTTCATATCGTAAATGACAGTTTCGGTAGAACAATCTAGAGGGTCATGGGATTTTTTTTGTACAAGTTTTGCCAGTTAAGTTACTGGTAAATAAGAACATATTTATAGCAATTACTATTTTCAAATAATGTTGTAATACTAAATTTAAACCCTCATTATAATTTTACACCGCTTAAAAACCTACATAAAATTCATTTAGTTGGTTTCCAACTATTTTTCCACATGCAACCCCCCCCAAAAAAAACAACAAAATTTTAAATAAAGGGCTACGCCAACCGCAGCGTGATACGACCCCAGCATGTCGAACACTGAAATTTGAACAAGTGTAATTTAAAATGAATGAGGTCACAGTAAAGAGCTTGATCGTGTTGATACAGTAATTAAATGGACACAATAAAGAAATTGACCCAGTAATTTGCTGCACACAAACTAAGGAAAGTAACTAGTGGCCCAGAGACTGAGCCTGTATCGCTCACCGGACAAAATGCTTCTATGCCATGTATGACCAAAAATGAAAAAAAGTTTTGAAAAGTTTGAAAAGTTTTTTACCAATGGGGTCTACTGTTTAGCTGTGTTCTCCATTAGCAACCACGTTTTTGTCTCACTCTGATCCTATTTAAATGAGTAATTTTTGAAGAGGACTTTCTATGCAATTAGTTAAATTTGCTTAAATAGTTTCAGAAAAGATGATGTGAAGGATGTTTTTTTTTTCATGGGGGCTGCAATGTTAAACTATGTTATGTACTGGAGGCCATGTTTTTGTCGGATCTAAATGAAATGAAATGAAAAATTTTTGTAAAGTACTTTCCATACATCATTCCTGTAAAGTTTGGTTGAATTTGCTTCAATGGTTTCAGACGAGAAGATGAAAATGTGACTTTCCGTCTGGTTAAACCTAAATTCTATGCTGGCTGTCATGTTTTTTACTGGATCAGAGCAAATTGAGCAATTTTTGTTAAGGATCTTTAGTATATCATTCCTGTAAAGTTTGACTGAATTGGCTTCAGTGGTTTCAGAGAAGAAGATGAAAATGTGATTTTTCCCATAGGGTCCAATGTTAAACTATGTTCGCTGCTGGTGGCCATGTTTTTTATGGGATCGGAAAGAAATGAGCAACCTTTGTTAAGGACCTTTAGTACATCATTCCTGTAAAGTTTAATTGAATTTGCTTCAGTGGTTTCAGAGGAGAAGATNGAGAAGATGAAAATGTGATTTTCCCATAGGGTCCAATGTTAAACTATGTTTGGTGCTGACGGCAATGTTTTTTATCGGATCGGAACGAAATAAGCAATCTTTGTAAAGGACCTTCCATACATCATTCCTGTAAAGTTTGGTTGAATTTGCTTCAGCGGTTTCAGACGAGAAGATGAAAATGTTACTTTCCGTCTGGTTAAACCTAAATTCTATGCTGGCTGTCATGTTTTTTACTGGATCAGAGCGAAATGAGCAATTTTTTTAAGGATCCTTAGTATATCATTCCTGTAAAGTTTGGTTGAATTGGCTTCAGTGGTTTCAGGGAAGAAGATGAAAATGTGATTTTTCCCATAGGGTCCAATGTTAAACTATGTTCGTTGCTGGTGGCCATTTTTTTTTTATGGGATCGGAAAGAAATGAGCAACCTTTGTTAAGGACCTTTAGTACATCATTCCTGTAAAGTTTAATTGAATTTGCTTCAGTGGTTTCAGAGGAGAAGATGAAAATGTGATTTTCCCATAGGGTCCAATGTTAAACTATGTTCTGCGCTGGCGGTTTTTGTTTTTTAGCGGTTCGGAACGAAATGAGCAATCTTCATGAAGGACCATTATCACATCATTCCTGTAAAGTTTGGTTGAATTGCTTCAGTGGTTTCAGAGGAGGAAACGAAAATGTGATTTTTCCAACAAGGTCCAATGTTAAACCTCAGTTCCGCGCTTGCGACCATGTTTTTTATCGGATCGGAAGAAAATGAGCAATTTTTGTAAAGGACCTTTCATATATCATTACTGTAAAGTTTGGTTGAATTTGCTCGGTGGTTACAGAGGAGAAGATGAAAATGTGATTTTTCCCATAGGTTCCAATGTTAAAGTATGTCCCGCTTGCGGCCATGTTTTTTATTGGATCAGAGTGAAATGAGCAATTTTTGTTAAGGATCTTTAGTATATCATTCCTGTAAAGTTTGGTTGAATTGGCTTCAGTGGTTTCAGAGGAGAAGAATTTTTCCCATAGGGTCCAATGTTAAACTATATTTGGTGCTGGCGGTCATGTGTTTTACTGGGTCGGAACGAAATGAGCAATCTTTGTTAAGGACCTTTAGTACATCATTCCTGTATAGTTTGGTTGAATTTGCTTCAGCGGTTTCAGGGGAGAAGATGAAAATGTGATTTTTCCAATAGGGCCCAATTTTAAACCTAAGTTCCGCGTTGGCAGCCATGTTTTTTATCGGATCGGAACGAAATGATCAATCTTTGTAAAAGACATTCTATACATCATTCCTGTAAAGTTTGGTTGAATTTGCTTCAGTAGTTTCACAGGAGAAGATGAAAATGTGAAAAGTTAACGGACAAACGTCGGACGACGGACGCCAAGTGATGTCAATAGCTCACACTTACCCTTGGGTCAGGTGAGCTTAAAATTAGCTCTTATAATTCCTTATATATATCGGAAATGGTAAGAGGTATGTCAACAATATACAGAAAGCTTACATCAAGAGGAATCAAGGGAGAAAATCCCATCGAAATCCGATGAAAAATAAAGATTTCAAATATTTTGAAAAAATGCATTTTTGGCCCCTTTGACCCCTTGTAGCTTGAAAACGGTAAGAGCTACTCAAAATCCGTTGACATACTGCTGAAAACTTATATCAAGAGGAATCCCATCGAAATCTGATGAAAAATAAAAATTTTTAGGTAATCTACAAATTTGCAATTTTGTCCCCATCTGGATCCTCATTGTCAAGAAATGAAACAAATTGTCAAAAATCTGATGGTGCACCTATATGTTTATTTTTAAAAGGAATCCTTTGCAAAAAACTGCATCAAAATCGGACTAAAAATAAATAAAGTAATTTTTTTGAAAACTACCCCTTTTGGGCCCATTTATCTCCTGAACGGTAAATGCCACATAAAATCTGTTGACATACTACTGATAGGAAATTAAATTTGGAACACACTGAAAGAAATCCCATCAAAATCCAATAAATAATAAATATTCTACTGCTAAATATGTAAAAACACCCAATTTTGTACTTTTTGGTCCCCTTTTTTAAAAACGAGAGGGACCAAAATGTCCAAAACCCACCCCAGCCTTCCTTTTGAGCCAAGGAATACTGTGGTAAAATTTTCATAAGGATTGGTCTAATGGAACTTAAGTTATTGACCAAAAACAAAAGTGTCTACAGACGACGACGCCGAACGACGACGACGACAAAGCCATACCATTATACGACCTCAGTTTTTTTGCGGTCGTATAAAAATGCATAAATGCTTCACTGTTAATGATCCCTGCCTACTGGTTGTAGAAGTTCATACATTTCACACCTTTTTAAATTTGCAAGCGAAATCGGAACTTGAATTTTCATATACTTTAAAATCTGATACTATAACGTCATTCTATGTGAAGAAAGATTGATATTAATACACGGCTAATTCGATTTGCGCATTTTTCTAAACACGGGTGAGATGAGGTTTTGGCTTGATTTTCAAGACGGAATGATCTTTTCTCGGCATTTTCATTGTAAAATTGACAAAATTCAAATGTCATATTTTATTCACTTTGCCGCGGATTAGCTCCCTTTATACCGTAAATATGTTTTATTTCGTAAACTAGATAAAACATATATCTTAATCAAACGGTGACATTTAGATTTTTTCAGGCCAGCAGAAAGCTTAGGGTATATCTCTTAAATATTAAAAATAAGAAAGATCAATTTGAAAGATCAAGAAGTTTTACGGTCGTCACCAAGATTTGACAGACCGTTACAATGTTTGAATTTCAAAAATGAGAACAGATATCTTTGGGTAGATCCAGAGTTTATCAAGTTTCCGGACTAACTAACACCGACTGTGACAAACTAGACTTTTCACTGGCAGTGTGACGGGTGCCATGCGTGGAGCAGATCATGCTTACCCTTCCGGAGCACCTGATTATACCTCAGTTTTTATAGGGGTTCACACTGCTAGTGCTCAAGTTTTGTGGCGTTCTTTTTCATTTTTGTTTATTATACCCTCGCTTGAAAAGTGGGGGGGTATATAGTGATGGGGGTGTCCGTCCGTCTTTCCGTCCGTCCGTCCGTCCGTCCGTTACACATGAGGGTACTCATGTCTTATCCGCTACTCCTCCTGAACCATTGAATAGATTTTCATGAAACTTTAACACAGTCTTTATGACATAATGTAGATGTGCACCTCATATTTCAGAATTTGATTTGAGCGATTTTTGGGGTTTCCCACATCCAAACATGGACTTTGCCATTACATTACATGTACACATGGGGGTACCCATCTCTTATCCGCTACTCCTCCTGAACCACTGAATAGATTTTCATGAAACTTTAACACTGTCTTTGTGACATAATGTAGATGTGCACCTCCTATTTCAGAATTTGATTTGATTGATTTTTGGGGTTTCCCGTAGCCAAACATGGACTTTGCCATTACATTACATGTACACATGGGGGTACCCATCTCTTATCCGCTACTCCTCTTGAACCACTGAATATATTTTCATGAAACTTTAACACAGTCTTTGTGACTTAATGTAGATGTGCACCTCCTATTTCAGAATTTGAATTGAATGATTTTTGGGGTTTCGCATAGCAAAACATGGACTTAGCCATTACATTTCTAGTGGGTATCCATCTCTTATCTGCTACTCCTCCTGAACCAGCAAAAAGATTTTCATGAAAATTTAACACAGTCTTTATGATATAAAATAGATGTGCACCTCCTATTTTAGAATTTGATTTGATTGATTTTTGGGTTTCCCATACCAAACATGGACTTTGCCATTACATTACAAGGGGGTACCCATTTCTTATCCGCTACTCCTCCTGAACCACTGAATAGAGTTTCATGAAACTTTAACACAGTGTTTATGACATAATGTAGATGTGCACCTCCTATTTCAGAATTTGATTTGAATTGTTTTTAATTCCTGGAATCAAATAGGGATGCGGGGGGTATTTATTAGTGAACTTTGCTCACAGTTTTTTTTAGTTTGTTTTGTCTTTGTCATACTGTCTCAATTCGTATTGGATGTGAATCGCGTGATTTTGGATTTTACAATTCTCCTTTTCCTCGTTCTTGCTTCGATATTCGTTTGCCGATGTATTTGATACTAGTAGTTATTTTATATGAATGTTAAATAGTAAGATGTTCTCAGATTTTCGGATATATTATTTGTAAATGTTGCAAAACACACCGTATGTTACATATTATAGATAGCAATTATAACTGTCCCTTAACGTTTTCTTACTTTTGTAATGAAAAAATACAAAACAAGAATTATGCAAATGAAAAATCAAAATTCCAATTAAAATGAATTGCCACAGTTGACAAGTATTTTTAAATAAATATAATAAAGGTATAAAACTCGCTATCATCCATGTAAATCGGTAAATGTGGTAGGATTATTGTTGCTTTTCAAAAGCTATGCGTACACAATCTGTCAGGTATCATGGATGCGGGATTGGCCATTCTTTTCCTTGTGTGAGCCCGAAACGAAAGGCTTCTTTGAGTTCTTATGTACTATTTTTCCAGCAGTCGGTGTTATATCCGGTTTTTCAACCTCTTAACCTTGTTAACAGTTTCATAACCAAATATCCTCACTCTATAAGATGAATAGACCAATCAAAACACGTATTGGTAAAAATGGAATTAACAAAATCAGTAGCCAGTATGACCACCAATTTTAACAAAGTGTTTGGCGAATCGTCGACCGATAAAGAAATTAACGTTCAAAAAGGCAAAAAAAAAAAAACGAAAACAAAAACTAATGCGTCATTTTAAAGATCGTAAGCAGCTTTTGGCAGACGGATTTAGGCGATGCAAAATTCCACCTTTTAATGGTATAAATCTACATTTGATTACATTCGGCGGAAAAATTCACTACATTCGCATTTTTGTTGTCAGTTGTCAGGTAAAGTGCGTGAGAGTTGTATTAACCTCTAATTGTGATGTAGTGTCTAATGTTGACCTTGTTTCAAGACAAATACTTGCTCTTTTTTTTTTGCTGATGCCTCACTTCGGATACTATCACGGGGTATAAATAGAAAAAAGAAGGGAAACGGGGAATGTGTCAAAGAGACAACGACCCAAAGGGGAGTAATAACAACTGTAGTTACATTTTTGGATGGATGCAACAAAATATAATGCGATTTCCGGCCGGATGCGAGGATTTAAACAACATCACACGCCAAGGTAAGTTAATATATATCTTTTTGTCTCTCAAACAAAGAACTTTTCCCCTTAATGAATATGCCCAGTCTTTAGATATCGTTTAAAGGCTTTCTGTAGCCGCATTGATTTTTAAAAAAAAATGTTTTCTGTTTTTTGTTGCAAATCACGTCAAATACAGCTACCGTTGATTTCTTTTTATGTTTTATTGTTTACATCACTAAAAATCCTGTATCTGAAGTCATCTGATTTTACACTATACCTAAATTTCGGTTTTCAACTTTCATAGCCTTTATTCATACAACTCATGGTATAAACATATTAAACCGTAGACTAAAACATTTCATGGTTAGAAACAAGTGGAACACGCCAATTTTGGTTGGATTTGAAGTTCTGCTAAACCCTAATGAGAAAATTATGTATGCTTATATATATAGCAAGTGAAATCCGCTCAAACTGGTGCTAAGGGCTGTCTTGAACTTACTATGAGGTGGGGTGCCTGCTCTTTGTTGAAGGCCTCATGGTAACTTCAAGATGAAGAACAACAATAAAAGCGTTGTTCCATTTGCTTAATCTTACCATGTACTTATATGGATTTTGTCCGATATACATTTACTCCATATCCCTTCATTTGTTTATATATAAATTGTTTTACTAAGAAGTCATTGTTGGAGTCCTAATGGTGACTTCAAGGTGAAGAACAACAACAACAAATCTGACAGAACATTTGAACCTTTGCAGAGATCGTGAATTTGACAAAAAAGCACCAAGATCAAACCCAGTGCTTGGAACTATAAAAGACCCCTTTGAGGCACCAAGAGGAGTATCATATGTAAGAAACCACTATATACAAAGTAGACAAGTCAAAGTTACTGTGGCCATCTCTTCTTAGAATAGCTTTAGAACAAAATAAAGATATTTTACAGCGCTCCACAACTTTATCCAAAATAGCCACAGATTTGATTGACTGTTTCAGATTGTTTATTCCTTTCTTCTTTTCATCTCATTCTTTCTTTTTTTCATTTCTTCTTGTAGTAACATTCCAAACGCATAATTATTGTCTTTGTATAATTATAATTACTTTTTTGTACACTTCCAAAAAGTCAAATGCATTCGAATGTGTTTCTTTTTTTTCTTATTTTGAATTCAAGTTGTAATATTGTATGCTGTTTTTTATAAATTGCTGCTATGATATGTTATAAATTGCTATGTTGTACATTGTAGGGAGAGGGCTTATAATAATGTTGTTATAACTTGTGCCCGATCCCTTTGCTTATTCTTTTGAGCAACAAAATATGTTTAATTCAATTCAACAAATATAAAGATGGCATCAAATTTTCTAAGGTAAAAAAAGACGGCATTTTTTGTACAGATGGAGAAATAATACACATAACAACAATCAACAATCGGAAGACACTTTTTATAAAAAGGACCCTCCGTCTCATTGCTTCTTCATTACAAGTCTCCAATTTACCCCACATCCAACAAAATTTTAATTAAAGTGCCTTCCGACAAAGTAAATGAAAAAAAAAAACAATTATTTCTGAAACAGCCCTAAAGGAAAACTTTGGATAAGGAGGTAGACCTTGGATAAGGGAGATAACTCTTTAAATCAGTACGGCATTTGAAAACGGCAGTTATTAAATATTTTTATATAGATGTGAAAAAGAATTAAATCATCTTTGTTATTTGGAAGCTTAGATTATATTTACAGAAGTGTCAAAAACAAACGCACAAGTGATTAACTCGTAAGCCGAAGGCGGAGAGTTCTTTAGGTATCATACCACCGAAAGGAAATTCGTCCGCCAAAGGTTGTATGTTAAAATAGTACTTATCAATGGAGTATGGATATTGAAATAGCTCTATATCCAATGTAATTGTGATACCATGATATAGAGTCTCATTATTTTGTGAATTTCTCTTAAAGTGTTCACCAGATCTTAATCAAACTTTGCCGAATTACTGGAAAAACATAGAAGAAAATATATATATGATATAAGTTAATTTTATTAGAAAAAAGAGGCCCTTTAGGTATCATACCACCAAAAGGAAATTCGTCCGCCAAAGGTTGTATGTTAAAATAGTACTTATCAATGGAGTATGGATATTTCTATGGGATTATTGAAATAGTTCTATATCCAATGTAATTAACCTGCATACTGTTTGAAAGCTGAGCATCTTAGGTACTCAAAAAAATCTTTATTTCATTCCTATCAGTTGTAATAAATTCTTTTTGGTGAAAACAATGACATGACAATTTCACGGATTGGCAGTGAAAGTGGAAGTTGATTTTTGATAGTAGTATACTTCCGGTGGAGGGCATTTTCTTATATTAAATGAAAGTTGTCCTCAAAATTGTTTTGGAGGCTCATAGTATATCTAATGAATTAGGTAAGAAGTTTCGCTTTATTTGAAACGACAGTAAATGTGCTATGGTTCTCAGAAAATGACCAATTTAACAAAGACAAATAGGGAAAAATCAATGGTGGTATGATACCTTTAAGTGAAAAATCACAAAAATTAGAATTTGCCTCTGTCTTGTTTATTTTGGTATAAAAGCATCAAGTTAGGTCCAAATTTACATTTTTTAGCCAAATTTGACCTTAAAAGTTTTTTATTATCACACTGGAGCTGAAACATTGGTGCGATGGAATTTTTTCAGAA
>MJUU01041842.1:9264-35941 GCA_002080025.1 Modiolus philippinarum | reverse complement strand
GAAAAGCTTTACGAAAGTTGTGACGGACGGAATTACGGAATGATGGAATTACGGAATGACGGACACAGGTAAAACAGTATACCCCCTCCTCCTCCGGAGCGGGGGTATCAATAGTTAGTCATGGCTTCATGACAGGAGAAATAAGTGTTAAAGTAAAGAAATGTTCAGAGTCAATGAACCATGAAATTGAGGTCAAGGCTACATGACAGGTGTCAGCTAGACTGGCATGTGCCTACCTTGATGCAGCATTAGACAAAATATGATGCCTGTAAGTGATGTAATTATAGAGAAATGATCAAAGTCAATGAACCATAAAATTGAGGTCAACGCTACATGACAGGTGTCAGACTGGCATGCACCCACCTAGATGTAGCAATATATCAAATATGATGAATCTAGCCGTTCTAGTTACAGAGAAATAAGTATACAAGTAGAAAAGATAAAGTCAATGAACCATAAAATTGAGGTCAAGGTTACATGACAGGTGTCAGACTGGCATGCACCCATCTAGCTGTAGCAATAGACAAAATATAGTATGTCTATACATTACAGTGCCTCTGAAATTTACTTGAATGTAAAACTATGTCGCAAAATTTACAAAGTCACTGAAGCGTACAAATGAGGTCAAGGGCAAATGACAAGTGGCAGACTGGCATGCAACCCCTTAGATACAACAATACAATTAATATAATGGATCTATGTATTATAAATCCAGAGAAATCAACTTGAATGTAAAACTATGTCGCAAGTCACTGAACCATGAAGACAAGGTCAAGGTCATCTGAAACATGTGATGCTGGAAAGCTTACACCATAAGCTACCTGTGGACAAAAGATGTTGCATATAAGTAATATACTTTAAAAGTTATTAAGGTTTTAAGAAAGTTTACGACGCCGACGCCGCCGCCGGAGAGTAACACCTATGTCTCACTTTCAGCGACTTTCGTCGCAGGCGAGACAAAAATTGCCCTAAGGGCAAGGTCAAGGTCAAAATGTCTACAAGTATAAAACCAGAAGAAAGCTCTCATCACAAGGAAGTCACATACCAAATATCAACATCCTAGCTTTTCAGGTCTCAATTCTACAAGCCAGGTTAAAAGTTTTGCTGACGCCAATGATGCCGACACGGGGGGTATGACAATAGCTCTTAGGACCTTTGTCCCGGTGAGCTAAAAAGTTATTCAAGTTTTAGAAAAAATTTAAAATGCCGCCGTAGCCAGAAAGTAATACCTATGTCTCGCTTTCAGCGACTTTTGTCGCTGGCATGACAAAAATGTTACGAAAAGTTTTACCACTGACAATATAAGATGAAAATATTCCATGTCAGTAAACACAAAGAAGATGTCTGACAGACCTGACTTCAGTAAGTGCAATATGGAACCCCATACTAAGGTCACATAAAAATTTTCAAGTGGCTGAAATTCTTAGTCGGTCAGAAAAGTGTTACGAAAATTTTTACCACTGACAGTATAAGTTGAAAATAAGTCAGTAAACAGGAAGCAGCTGTCTGACAAACCTGAGTTAGATAGGCACAATATGGAACTCCATTCTAAAGTCACACAAAATTGAAGTCAATGAGAAAATTGTTTTAAAAATTTTTACCATTGACATAACCTATTGAAAATATTTGTTGAAAATATTCCAAATCGGTAAACAGGAAGTAGATGTCCGACAGACCTTAATTAGATAAGAGCAATATAGAACCCCATCTGAAGTCAAATACAAAATTTCAAGTGACTGTTACAGATTTGTAATTCTCCTGCCTTTTTCTATTTCTATAGCCAATTTGGGAAAATTTTGATCAAAAATAAGTTCCTGGCTTCCTATACAACCTGTCTTTAAATTTTGTTAAATTTGGAGCATTTTTAATTTTCTCCATCATTTTATCTGTTCGATGGCAACGGCCGCCATTTTGGATTTGGGATTTTTTTAACCTGATAATAAGTTTCACACTTCCTACACGAACCTTCTGTAACTTTCATTCAATTTGATACACCTTTAATTTCCCCCCTTTCTCTATTTCCATAGCAATAGCCTTCATTTTAAAAAAAAATTTGACCCAAAAATATGTTCTCCACTACTTATACATTCTTTCTGTAAAATTTCATCCATTTTGGAGCACTTTTAATTTTCCCACCTTTTTTTTGTTTCAATGACGACGGACACCGTTTTGAAAATTCAAAGACCTGATGCACACCTACACATTATTATGTCTAGTTTCATTAAGATCGGACTCAAGATGGCTGAGAAATGGGGGCAGACATACTTGCGGGGGGGAAGAAAAAGAAAGAAAGAAAGAGAGAAAGAAGAAGAATATTTAATAATAAGAAACGGAGCAAAACCTATAAGTCTCCACAAACTTTGTTTGGGAGACTTGATAAGACTTATTGAAATAATCAAGATTAGAGCATACAATTTAAGTACAGTTTGTAAATATTTATTAATTCATAGTTCATCATGTTCATGTTAACCTGCAAATTTCTGACATACAAAAGTGACTTATGGTCTCAAAATCCTAAGTTAAACTCTGCCATACCTTTATATGTTCCATGTTATGTAGCTGATTGGTAGCTGCAGTTACCAGTTCACTAACAGTCATCTCGGTCAGTTTCCTAAACTGTTCCTGTTGTGTAGCATAACACATGGCCCTAGCCCTGTTACCTACTATCTGATAGGCATTCCATGTTGGACCATCCATGTCTTTTGTACATTCAGCTAATGTCTAAAATATAAACAAGGATACCCAAAATATAGGTCTATAATACTCATCAAGGCAATAAATTTGATGAAACATTATTGAGTCATGATGGGTAGTTGTTGAGAAATGGACTTAAACACAAAATCTAATGAAAGTCACTCAAGCTACTGTTAGTGAATCTGGTAGCACATTTGTACTACTCAAGGTGCATGTACTGATGTAATATCATTATATAAAATAAGGAGCTAAACGCAAAACCTAACATCGGGAAGTACATACAGACAGACAAGGGTAAATCTATATGCCCCTTCCACATTCCTGGCGAGGTATAAAAATACACTAGCAAACCAGCCCACAGCTGGAGATTCCAGCTGAGCTTGTAATTCCAACCTCAGTATGTCGGAAAAAGCTCGGAAATCCAATCTGTCATTTTGTGGTACATGTACTTTGTATTTATGTGGTGGTACTTTGTACCGGTATTTATATGGTGGTACTTTGTCTTTAATATGGTGATACTTTAGAAATTAGATTGGAAAAAAGCTCCAGTTGGAAATTTGGACTTTGTAATTTAAAACTCGGAAAATAGCTTGGAGATTTGGACTTTGTCATTTTAAAGTTCAGAAACAACTATGAAATTAGGTTTTCAGTCGGAAAATAGCTCAGAAATTTTGACTTTGTCATTAGATAGCTTGGAAAATTGTTTGGAAAATTTAGGAAGTTAGAATTCTTAGTTGAGCAATAAAAAAAAACGCATTATCTTATATATTAGCCAATCATTTTTTTTTTTACAAATTTAAGTGAACTTGGATTTATCAACAACAAAGAAAATGGAAGATGCATCTTTTAATTACCGGGGCATGGATTTTTTAGGACTTTTTTACCAAAAAGGCTATGTGCAATTTAAAAAGTGCGAAAATCTTTTATTTTTTTATTTGCATTGTTTGCACTGTACATTGTAAACCTATAAAGAGAAACAGAAATCTGACCAGATTGATGTAGTCATCCAGGTATTGATGTCCTTGTCAAGACAATAGAAAATCTTTATTCTCACAAACCAAATTACAATGGTATAGAGATACATATTGTCCTTGTAAAATATATTGGCTATTCAATCAATAAATATTTTGGAGAATTATTTTTTCATATCTCACCACTCATTAAAATTTTTGTAAAGATTGAAGAATGTTTGAATTTGTAAAATTCTCAACAAACCCTATCACTCATCAAAAAATATAGAGAGATCTTTCCAAACACTCCATACCATTTTTGCTGGAATAACATGATAATCAATAAGATAATTTCTCTAATTTCTAGCAAATTTAACAAATCAAATCAAATCAAATATTTATTGTCATATAAACATACATGTAGTTTGTGACATTTACAAATAAAACAAGTGTGGATCGTATTGCAAGGCAATACAGAAGTCCCCTACCGGTGGAATAATTCAGTATACCAGCAAAAAAAGTTAAAGAAGAAAAGTTTTCCGAGCCCAAGGCCTATGACTTCGTCAAAAATCAATGGACCCAACCCATACTCAAACTTGATCTGTAACCCATAGTAGTTGATTAACAATGCAAATATCAGCTTAATATCTGAAATGGTCCAGAAAACCTATATTTTACCCAAATTTTCTAAGTCCAATGCCCATAACCCCGTCCAATATCAATGGACCGAAACCAAACTCAATCTTGATCTGTAACCCATAGTGGTAGACTCACATAGCAAATTTTAGCTTCATATCTGGAATGGTTTAGAAAAAAAGTCTGGAAAACCTATATTTTAACAAAACTTTCTAAGTCCAAGGCCAATAAATCCGTCAAATATCAATGGAATGGAATCAAACCCAAACTTGATCTGTAACTCATTATGGTAGACTCACATAGTAAATATTAGCTTAATATCTGGAAGGGTTTAGAAAAAAAGTCCGGAAAACCTATATTTTACCAAAATTTTCTAAGTCAAAGGCCCATAACTCAGTCCAAAATCAAGGGACCAGAACCAAACTCGAACGTGATCTGTAACTCATGGTGGTAGACTTACATACAAAATATTAGATAAATATCTCTAATAGTATAAGAAAAAAGTCCGGAAAACTTGAGTGTGACGGACTGACGGACTGACTGACTGACGGACTGACGAAGTGCAAACCTAAAGTCCCCTTCCGCGAAGCCCGTAGGGGACTAAAGGGGACTAACAAGCAAGTAAAGAAAAATAATAACAGAGTTATGAGTCCCCTGTCCTCATTTCTAATGACCGTTTTATAAAGGACTATTTTTTCTACTTGCTTTAGTGTTGATGGGCACAGCCAAAATTTAATTTTTCCATTTTCAGTGAACGTGTTAAAATTTTTAACATCTTCAGATATAATTACATTGAAAAGATCTGATCTTAAAGTAGAATTTTTCTTACAATATAACAAAAAGTTTAACCAATGCCTGACCAGTGTGATAAAAATATTTTTCGTCTCTAGTGAAAGAACAACTTGTGTGAAATTTCCCGCCAAATCTTTTCGGAATATTATCCTCGATGTTTTACATTATGTCATTAGAAACATTTGATACAACTTAAACATGTTAATTATGAAATTTCTCATATCTTGTTGAATAAATTTTCCAATGTTTAAAAACTCAGCAAGCCTCATTTTTAAACATATGCAAAATTTATCTAACTCAATATGAGAAATTTCATTATCAACTTAGTTCTGGTTGTAAAAACTATATTTATCTAATCTTTTAAATAAGTTTGTAAAATAAGAAATCCTGCCACTAGAAAATTATATAATTTTAAAAACATTGTTTACCTCTGTGTACACATGTACATTTTTTCATATCACACATGTATAAATGTATACCCTGAGACCTTAAAATGAGGTCAGAAATAATTCCAAGCTAATCTGAGTTTGGAAAAAAATTCCGAGTTCATTCAATAGGTCGGAAAAAATCTAGAAGCTTCTTCCTTAGGTCCAAGGAAAAATTCCAAGGTCACATGATCATGATGATAGGTCAGGAAAAATATCTACATGTCCATCATTTGAATGACACTGCACTTTTTTAAGCCTGGAACAATTCTACAGGTTTCTAGAACAACAGCTATTTTGCTATTAGTCCCTCAAACATAATTCTTGCCCTCTGTCTATCATTTTGTACAGCAGTTTGATTCTTTCAAGTCTAACAGTTGTCCTAGCATAAGTCAACTATTGTATACCGTTTCACATCTCAATATTTCTGTATAAAATATTTATTTGTTAGTAACTTTGTATTACTGACAAAAACCCTGTCTTTTAGTCAAACATTTGTATTACTGACAAAAACCCTGTCTTTTAGTCAAACATTAACTAAAGTAGACACAAAAAAATTTGCTCTGACTTTTCTCCATAAATCTTTTTTAGTAAATGTTAAAGATGAATCCCACTAATCAAAAGTGACAATAAGAATTTAATGAAAATTTGTCCACTGGCAGATATTTGGACCCCCTCTAATTTTTACTAATAAAAAAAGGGGGGTCATCAACCTCGTTTTCGATCTATGACATCACGTATTCCTAGAAATTTTAGGGATTGTTTTCACCTTATTATATCTATCATGTGTGACACGATGGCGAATTCTGCTTTTTTATCAGTGCTTTGATAACCTTAAAAACTGAAGAGTTCAAAAATTAAGAAAAAATTGAAATTATTAAAACACGCCATTAAGCTAAGGCCCCCAAAATAGGTTACGGCCATTTTTTCACTATATACTGCTAATGCAAAAATCGATATATCAGAAAAACTGACAATAATAATTTGTTCATATTTTGATAGAAAAAACTTCCTATTACATTGAACAAAATAAGCAAATACAAACATGGGGTCACCGAATCAGGAAAAAAGTTATTTCCAAAAAAAATGCATAAGAAATACAAATGGCGGGAAAGAAATTGCGCGTTTTTACATGTAACGTTGAGCGACGTTTTGGACCATTTTCATGCAAAAGTTATACGTTTTTTCTCATACTGAAGTCACTTTGTAGGTATTTTTACTTTAAAATTTTTCGTTTTTGCTTTTTTCTGTTTTTGATAAAATGTCTCTACGAATATGATAATAGAAGTATGGTCATTTAGCCGTGAATTTTATTTCTTTGCTTGGTCATTCAAATGTTATCGAAAATCGTGTAATTAAGATAGTTAAAACGTGTACTTCCTAGTGTGACAGTGTTTTACCAGCAGTGTACTTCAGTAGTGCGACAGTGTTTTACCAGCTGACTAGATTCCTTGAGCTAGCTGGCAGTTTAGAGGCGAGCACTCTTTGACCCTTCTTTCAAAATTACGTTTTGTCATATGCTTTTTCTGTACCAAGATAACGGTCATTGAGTTAGTAGTCTACCTGTATTGGGTTTTATTCGCATATTTATGATACTATAGGGAAACGGGATAGAGAAAGGGGAGGTTTTGGGTACCCATAAACTGGTTTAACCCTACCACTGGCTTTTGCTAGTGCCGGTACCAAGTCCGACTATCCTGAAGTCCTATCGTTATTTGTGTTTGTCTCTTGTTTTCATTATTGTTTTTCTGGTGCAGTTTGCTTGTAAATAGTGGCATGTGATTGTAGTTCCTGGCCATTGTAGTTGTTTGCTGTTATCCTGTTTTTGTAACTTCCTAAAAATAAAATTAACATATGCCACACTTGAATGTTTCCTGACATATCAGCAGTGTTTGGTGAAGTACTATACTCGATAGACCATGAGATTTTTTTTGCGAGTGTATACACATTTGCTCTTCCAAATGGCAGTTGGATAATCTTGCCTCTGGATGAGTTATACAACGAAATTAAACAAAAACCCACAAACATTGTCAAAATCTGTCAAAATTGCATTCGAGTGGCAAGTTCACTTGCTGAATTTTGAACAGATACATCTTTGCCAAAAATACAAGTCGCGGGGTGGTAAAATTTCCCGAGCCTGAAAGGCGAGGGATATTTAAACCCAAGACTTGTATATTTAATCACATTTGAACCCCGTTTTCTAGCAAAATGTATATGCGAAAAAAATAACCTGGCCCCAAGCTCTGGTGAAAATCCCGGCACCTCTTCGAAAATGAAAGGGCTTTTTGAAAAATTCAATAATGACTTTACCGATTGATACACTAAGTCTTTATGGGTTAAATTATACATGGAAATACGCCGACGAAACACAGAAATGTGCGGACGTCAAATACAACCTCTGCAGTTCTTATGCTGCTTTCCATACTGAATATGGGAGCAAATAGGAGCTAAGCTGGTGATATGTAGACAAAAATGAAAATGATAATCACATTTGAACGCCGTGGTGTAATTTATTTTTCAAAATCTTTTCCCTTTAACAAAACGATTTTGATGGCAAATGAGAACAGTTTTATTGATTTAAAACTCGACAGGAAAAGGGATTCCCCTATTTACGCCAATCCTGCTAGGTCTAACATAGTGTGATTTAGATGTTTATAAGGGTCCCACAAATGGGCCGTGACTGATTTTTACTGTTTTCAAAGTTGATAAAGAATTAACCAAAACAAATCAATTAAACAGAAATTTAATGTAAGCTAGTTTGTGTTCTCTTGTGGGACTTTTTAATTATAAGTTTTATTTCAGCTTTCATTTACCACAAAACCACCATTGATGAATATAAGGTGAGAAAGAACAAAAAAAAAACGCTATTCTATAAACAACTTTTTTTAAAGAAATCAATGAATGTGCAAGTTTTTTACTCAACAATGTGGCGTTTTATTCAGACATATATCTAGCCACTTCTTTCAGAACAGATTTGAGCGGTCATAATATTTCCTTTATGTGAGCAGACGAGCAGATAAACGACACTGATGTTCGGACTCTTAGAAATTAATCAATTTAGTATCCGAGTTTTTATCGCCAGGACATCCAAATTCTAAATTCCACGTATATGTTTGTCTATAAATATTTTTAATATGTTTTATTTTATTCTAAATTTTCCTTTTAATAAACATTCAATGATGTCTGAAATAAGATGTACAGTGAAAGCGCCATATTATACAATATAAAACTAAAACGCTACATGATTCTCGACGGTCATCAGTCCTACCTTCTCCAGACCCGCCAATATTCCGACAACGTCATAAATAAAAACGACACAAATAAGGCTGCTGCACTGAATGCGCATAAACAATATAGGGATTCATCTTTAAAGAATAACATGGCATACACCAATGGAAAACTAATTTTTGTGGCTTCAGGCTATGCATTATCATAATTTTACAACAAAGGATAAATAAAGGGCTACGCAGAGCGCAGCATGATACGACCGCAGCATGTCGATCATTGAAATTTCAACAAAAGTAGTTCAAAGTGAATGTGGACACAGTAAAGAGCTTGAAACAATAATTAGATGGACACAAAAAGAAGCTTGATACAGTTATTAGCTGGAAACAAACTACGGAAAAAATCAACCCTTTTGATCACTTATTGACAAAAAAAACTGTAAAAGCTATGCAAAATATGTTACTATCAACTAACACTTTACATCCATAGAAATAAAAAAAAATCCATCGAAATCTGATGAAAAATAAAGATTTGACATATTAAGAAAAATTGCAATTTTGGCCCCTTTGACCCCTTGTAGCTCGGAAAAGGTAAAAGCTACACCAAATCCCTTGGCATACTACTGAAAGCTTAGATCAAGAGGAATCCAAAGAAAAAATCCAATCAAAATCCGATGAAAAATAAAGATTTGACATATTTAGAAAAATTGCAATTTTTGCCCCTTTGACCCCTTGTAGCACGTAAACGGTATATGCCGCACAAAATCCGTTGACATATATATGAAAGCTTAGATCAAGAGGAATCCAAAGAAAAAAATCCCATGGAAATCCGACGAAAAATAAAGATTCGACATATTTAGAAAAATTGCAATTTTGGCCCCTTTAACCCCTAGTAGCTCAGAAATGGTAAAGGCTACGCCAAATCCATTGTGATACTACTGAAAGCTTAGATCAAGAGGAATCCAAGGAAAAAAATCCCATCGAAATCCAATGAAAAATAAAGATTTGACATATTTAGAAAAATTGCAATTTTGGCCCCTTTGACCTCTTGTAGCTCGGAAACAGTAAGAGCTACGCCAAATCCGTTGACATACCTTTGAAAGCTTAGATCAAGGGGAATCCAAAGAAAAAAATTCCATTGAAATCCGATGAAAAATAGAAATTCCACATTATCTGCAAATTCGCAATTTTAGCCCCTTCGGCCCCTCATAGCTGGGAAAGGAAACAAGTTTCCAAAAATCTAATAGCTGAGTGCCATATCAATTTTTCACAAGGAATCCATTGAAAAAAACTGCATCAAAATCGGACTTAAAATAAAAAAATAAATTTTTTTGAGATTGAGAAAAAAACGTTTCTCAAGAATGTTCCAAGAAACAACATACTAAGATTTGAAAACAATCAGTCCACTAGAACCACAGTTATGCTGTCCACAGACACGAAAATACCTAATTTAACCCCTTTTTGGCCCCTTTTTTGCCTCTTTTTCAAAAACGGGTTGGGCAGGGAACGCGAAATTAAAACCCGGGCTTAAGCTTGTGCCAACAAACATCATGCTAAAATTTGGTAACAATCCGTTCACTAACACCAAAGTTATGCTGTCCACTAACGCCGACGCCGACGCCAGCGCCATACCATAATACGACCGTAAAATTTTTGCGGTCGTATAAAAAGGTGTCCATTACCCTTTTATGTTATTTTTGTTATTTTTAAATATATCAAGAGTAGTGTCAAAAAAATAAAAAATGATACATACATACTTTATTATGGTTTTATTTATAACCATATATAGCTACAGCAATTTAAGCTGCGGCAAATTTCATTGTGCGTACTTATATATCCTTTTTTTATCTTTTTTATCTGTTATGACTGAACATGTATTATACATCCGTTTTAGGATCTTTTTCATTATACTGGTTGAAAACATGTACTTGAGAAATAAACTTACCATTTCCTGAGTACATTTAAAGACAGGTCTACCTTCAGCTTGTGACTGACAGTTAAGTAACTGTACTGCTAATTTATTGAGTTCCTCCTCTGTTAATTCCCCACATCTCTTCTTCAAACTAAACACAACCTATAGAAACATCATTTTTTATTAGATTACTGGTAATTGAGTAACTTGCATGCAACACCTTCTAAACAATATATCAATTAAAATCTCAAGAACAGAAAGCTATCTACAATTCTGTAATTTCTGTCATGTTTTCAAATTACCTGAACAGTGGGAGAATAATAATTTCTTTTACAAAAACTTATGAAAGATAAGGGATATCTTCCTCGAGTGCCAGAAATTTTGTCTCTTCCCCGAGTAAATAGAGGGTAAAAGACGAAAAATTTCTCACACGAGTTGAAAATATCCCAATCTTTAATTTTGGTCAAATACAGGAGCTGTCGCCGAATGGCAGCCAGTTATACCCCCGCTCATTGAACCCTGAATCAATAAGTAAAAGCAAAATTAAGTGTGTGTGGACACAATACAGGTGTGGACACATTACAAGTGTGGACACAATACAAGCATTTACACAGTTGGATGTTTGGTTGCCGAGTAAAGTGACAAAAAAGTTCACCATGGAAAATGAAAGTAAAAAAAATCATAAAGTCATAAAAACAGTAAGTAGTACAGCAATATGGCTGAAAAAGGGAGATGCAGTATAGAACCCTTCAAAGAAGCTCCATACCAAATATGAAGCAGCTGTCGTGTGCAGTTCCTAAGAAAAATGCGACCAAAAAGTCACAATTTGGAAAACGAAAGTAAAAAATGCACAAAGTCGGTAAACAGGATGTGGTGATCCGATATGGCTGAAAAGGGGAGGCGCAGTATAGGACCCCATACTGATGCACCATACCAAATATCAAGTGGCTGTCATGTGTAGTTGCTGAGAAAAATGCGACGAAAATAAGTGTGACGGATGGACGGACGGAATGACGGACGGACGGATGGACGGACGGACAGAGGTAAAACAGTATACCTCCCTCCTTCGGAGCCGGGGTATAATAAGAAGCTATTTCTTCCATGAAATAAAAAATAAAGCCGAAGGAAAGCAAAACTTGCCATTACTTGTGGTGTTTTCTTTTGTGGCGTCAAATCATTCAGAGAGTTTGTTATGGTAACAACTGTGACGTCGAACAAATCGCAACGTTGGATTGGATGTTTACCCATGTAAGACAGCTTCACGCGAGCTTGTCTTCTATGGGCTGTCTTACATGGAAAACAGCCATTTACGGTAGAAATACGTTTCTCCTCTCAAGATGGAAAGTTATTCTCGATCATCAATTGGTTTACTTAATTATGATGTCAAATATGTTTAAGGTTTTCCAACTTTGCCAGTGTGACGCCATGAAAAATGGAGACCACGTCTGATGACATCACGCATCCTGTGCACAAGAATATGAAGCATCAGTATCATAATTTTCAGACAATATCAGATTACTTAAACAAGTAAATTTTGACAAAATGTTGAATCTTTGATCTTCAATAACTAAGTCATGAAATTTTTTCGTGTGGTCACACTGTTTTTATGTAAAGGTTAATTTCATCTAGGTGCATGAAGAATTTAGAGGGATGCACAAGCCTTGAAAAATAGTCCCTTGAGACGTTAGATGCTTATTATTTTGTAATTTACACGGTTATAGAGAAGAAATTCACTGAAACAGATAAGTTAACAACATAATCTAAGTAATGAGCCAGAAAGATGTTGTATTAATCTAACAATAATGAAAATCGGATAAAGTGAAGAATATGAACATAATTCTGGTACTACCAGAATTGTACAATTCTGGTAGAAATAAGTGTACCAGAATTGTTACCAGAATTTTCCAGAATTGCAGATTCTGGAAAATTCTGGAAGATTCTGGAATACCAGAATTGTATCCAGTATCAGGATAGAATCCTTTCTCTTCTAGAATTTTCTAGAATTGTGCAATTCTGGAAGATTCTGGACAATTCTGGTATTCCAGAATTGTGCAATTCTGGAAGATTCTGGACAATTCTGGTATTCCAGAATTGTGCAATTCTGGAAGATTCTGGACAATTCTGGTAATCCAGAATTGTGCAATACTGGAAGATTCTGGACAATTCTGGTAAACCAGAATTGTGCAATTCTGGAAGATTCTGGACAATTCTGGTATTCCAGAATTGCGCACTTCTTGATGTCTCTGGACAAGTTTCTGGCTCCAGATTTCCACTAAAACAGTCCCTGACCATCACCTGGGGTGAAATTTAATAATGTAAAAAAAAAAAAAAAACAGACCATGTGCAACAATTTTTTCAAGCATAGTGTCATGTGGGAAATATAGTCTGGCTGCATAAACTATTGAAGATTTCCTTATTTATTTATTTCTGTTGATGACATTTGATTTGAAATGATGCGACACAATTAAGTGCCTTATCTACATCAATATGTAATGAGTTTTTAGGTACATGTGTGCTTAATCAAGCCACATTTAAATCAAATGCCATTGCCATAAATGAAGAATTTTTGCATCCTACCTATAAGTCTAAGTGTAACTGTACCTGAATTGATCAGAAATTGACAACTCTGGTACTTGTACCAGAATTGCTCAATGTACAATTCTGGCTGAACAAGCATTGTTCAATTTACAATTCTTGTTGTACCAGAATTGTTCATTAAAAAATTCTGGATGTACCAGAATTGTTCATTATACAATTCTGGATGTACCAGAATTGTTCAATTTACAATTCTGGTAATTCCAGAATTGTTCATTATACAATTCTGGATGTACCAGAATTGTTCACATCACAATTCTGGTTTTACCAGAATTTTTCACATTACAATTCTGGTATTACCAGAATTGTTAACTATTACAATTCTGGTAAAACCAGAATTGTATAATCTGCAATTCTGGAATCACTAGAATTGTAATTTGTACAATTCTGGAATACCAGAATTGTCTTTCGAAATGAACAATTCTAGAATAAACCTCTGTCCCAGAATTGTTCAAAAATACAAACAATTCTGGTTTACTAGAATTGTTCAGTTCAACAATTCTGGAAAAACCAGAATTGTAAAACACAATTCTGGTAATTCCAGAATTGTAAAACACAATTCTGGTACTCTTATTTGTACCAGAATTGTACAATTCTGGTAGTACCAGAATTGTGTTCATATTCTTCACTTTATCCATGAAAATCTAAAGCGTCTATATATTTACTGGCTTCAATTACATTATGTTAGAAAAGTTTACTTAAACAGGTAAATTACTGCAGATAACCTCTAGCTTTACCCATAATTGAATTGTAACTCTCCAAACTAGTTTCCAAACCCTGAAGGTAAATTGAATGTATACTGCATACATTTTAAAAACAGCTCACCTTCTCAGCTGATCAGTTTCATTACCTACCAAAATTCTATCACTCAAAGTGATTAGTTGATTGATACAGAAAGAAAACTTGACAATAGAAATGACTGATACCTGGGGTTGGTATCAAACTTTTTTTTACTGTATTTCTTATTCTGAATAGATATAAAGGCTAACTTTAACAAATAGAATTACTGTAACTTATGAACAGAAAAATGGTGCAATGTCATTATAGCTTTATAAAAAAAAACAAAAAACAAACAAACAAAAAATGGAAATGTGTCTGTGAATTACACTGCCAAATCTCTGGTGGGGTATTAATTTACTGTAATTTTAAGCCTTCCTATAATTGCTCCCTAAATCTTCATATTTTAAGGATGGTAAAAAGTTTTTGGCAATACAAAAGAAATACAATCAGGTTCTAAGACCAGTACAATCTATTTTTTTTAAAGTTTATAATTCATAAAAGAACATCATTTTAATCCCTTTGAAGTCATTTAATCAGTTTGATAGATTTTTCCTACAGGATGAAACTCTTCAGGCACGAATGAAAGTTGTTATAACAATGGGAAGTGTGAACAAACAGTTTACCTGTGAAAACAGGTAACTATCTTGATATTCTGCAGGAGAAATATGGGGAATGTCAGAGGTTATCAGCAGTAAATTTACTTAAAATTGAGTTTACTTATTTAGGTAATTAATGATTATCTTTATAAGTAAAAATAAATTACTAATATAAGCATGACCCTTGACTCGCTTATGAACCTTTTATTACCAATTTTATTGTCTATTTTGAATACGTAATTCAATGATATACAACATGTATGATGTCAATAAGAATGATAATCTGAATACCCAAAAAGTTATTTCATATTCATACATTCTTATTGTCATTATTTTTGCATTTTGATAAGGTATAAGTACTCTGTCAAGGCAAAAACTATGCCTTTATTAGCCTTGGACTACTCTTTGGTGCTAAAATAGGTAAGCAGGTCTATTTTGATTTTTTATTTTGGAATTTCCCTTTCCTCATTTTTGCTGAACTGAATTTCGGTTGTCAATGTACAGTTACAGTGATATCAAACAATCATAGTCACAGTCATGAAGTTATGAATCACTATTTACAGTTCACCGTTGCCGTGAAAATACTGAAATTATGGGAATTAGCCATAAGTATATAAAAGAGGCACACAGACACTGCATACTTTCATTTTTCAGACCTTACACAAGAGTGTCGAGGTGGATTCAGTTTAATTGATGAAATAAAACATATCATTCCTTTAAGATTATTGATTGATTAGTTAGAGTTTTACATCCAATGAGAAATGTTTCACAAGTTCAATTTCAGGTTGAGAGCATCTGTCATGAAACGTTGACAAACGAGTGCAAGGCAAGTTCAGTTTCTTGCAATCATGTATATTTTAAGACATGCTTTGAAAATTTAAGAATGCTATTGTCAACATTTCGTGACAGATGCTCACAGCTGGAAGTTGCAGATACCATTTTGCCGCCTCAACATTTTGTTGAGACCATCTTGTTTACCGGGCATGAATAGGATCCATACAAAAATACATGTACACAATGTACATTATACAGTCAGGGGACAGACTGGAGTAAGTTGAATTATTTTAGACCTCTTCAAGTCGGAAATTATAGGTTTTTTGAGTAATTTTGACCTGAACAAGTTTACAATGGATCAGACTCACACAAGTCTAAGGGAAATTACCAGTTTATGCTTTTTTGTGTTTAATGGGTATTTGCAATTATCTTTCATATTGTTTATGATTGAAATAAATCATTACTAGTTCCTTGCAAATTAAAACAAAAAGCTATACCAATCTGCTAAGGCAGTTTGTTGATATTGATGATTTTGTTTAATATCTTTTGTAACATGTACACCTGCTCTTCTAATTTTGCCCCAGTCAATTTTGCCAGTAACCAATAATTTTCTGATAAAAATGGATAATTAAACTTCCATGTTATCTTAGGTCTGGGCACCCAGCCTCTAAATATTGAGGCTTGGTTCATTGAAATGGTCAATTTACATGATTTAGCAAATTTTAGACTAAATATGCAAGTCTAATTAACCATTAAATTTGAAACGCCTGTGCAACAGGAAATTAATATTAGACTTCATCAGGTCTTAAGATTTTAGACTTCAACAGGTCTATTCATACAAAACTAAGAGCTAAATTCGAAATTTTTAGACCTAGACAATTCCAAAATTCTTCAGACTTGCACCAGTCTGTCCCCCGACTCCGGGATGAACCTACCAGTAGCCCACAGCCCCTAAAATTCTGTCTGGGCTAGTACTGAAAATTTTGAACCAGTAGCCCAGCTGGCTACCAAAATTTCTGACATTTATTGTTAGACACTTAGTACTGGGCTAGTAGAATATACAGCTGGGCTACTCACTGTAGGGAGGTCAGACATTTTTCAAAGTGTTCTTTCTTTAAAATAAAAGCTACCCTGAAAGACAGCCTGATTAAAAACAAACAAAATGGTGCTCAAATTTTGAAAATCGGATCATGTGTTCAAAAGTTACGGCAGATTGAAATCTTAAAAATTGGCTCTAAAAATTTAAAACAAAATGGCCACCATAAGACAAAATGATGTAATTCTGGAAATTTATAATTGGATATTGTAAATTAAGGCTTTTGATTTTTGTTAGAACTTAGTAAACCTGATGTCTATGGACCTTTCCTTAATACATGTAATAGAAGGACACTAGTAACAAGCCCTTTAAAATCCAGCAACATTTGTCCTTTCAGCATAATTTGAACTTAAAAATTCTATGTATTTCAATGGGGAATTTAAAGTGGCCCCAATTTTGCCTAATTTTTCCCACTTTTTTTGAAATTTTGCCCGAATTATTAAATATTTCATCAGGACTTAGTTTTAAGATAAACGTCCAATCACATTTGTAAACTTAGGTTTGGTTTTTGTTTGTCATCAGCAACATTTGTTCTTTTGCATTTGTATGATAAAAATTTGGTGCCATTTTGACTTCTCGGGGTGGATTTTGGCTATGGGTCCTTATGTATTATTACTCTCAACTCATACATAAGTAGTCAGGTCACCTTAATTTGATGACATATATTTTGGATTATAAAAGGCGTAGAGTTATATTTATTTAATCAATAGAAACCTGTAAAATGAGGGGATAAAATCAGACAGACATCCATTATTACATGGTTATCAGTAAAATCATGGTTGTGTCTGACCTAATTTTCATCTGTCAGGGGTCCAGCTGGCCATATATACTCAGACGTGAAGGTACATCCCTGTGATTGTTATTAGTGCAAAGCACAAAAGAAAATCCATCTGGTCTGGACAGATTTGCCAGCTGGCTCAAGTGGAATAGGGGACATCTCGGCCCGCGGACAAGTCGGACCAGGACCACTCGGACCGTCGAAGAGACAACTCGGACCGTGAAAATTTCAAAGTTAGCTTGTCTAAAAGGCCAACTCGGACCGCTGAAAATATAAAGGTGGCTCGTCTAAAACCTGTACGAAATGAGCCACCTGGTTTAGACACATAATCCAGGCATATTTCCTTCTGACCAGGCGTCAGCATTCAGTCTGACCAAATAAGTAAACCAGGTGTCAAATGACACGTAAACCAGGCGGAAATAGACACGTGATATTTAAATTAGCTGGATAGAAAACCAGGCGTAAAATAAAACCAGGCGTAAAATAAAACCAGGCATAGAATGAAACCAGGCGTAAATTTTTCATGCTCTTAGCATCTGTTTATATCTACAATGTACCTCATTTCTGAACTACATGTATGCAATACTTTGCCCTTGACATATTTTACTATTCAAATTTAAGAAAACAAAGTAGTTTTGTACAAAAATGCTGTGGAATCAGTATGCTAAGCAATACAAAATTATTTGTATTATTTAGAATTAATGTGGGAATTGACAAGTAAGTAAACAAATGTAGACACAGAAATGTCTCGCCTGTCTATGCAAATCTTTACAAAAATAGTTAGTCATGGCTTCATGACAGGCGCCAGATTGGCATGTGCACACCCAGATGTAACAATAGACCAAATATAATGCCTGTAAGTGTTCTAGTTATAGAGCAATCATCAAAGTCAATGAACCATGAAATTGATGTCAAGGCTACATGACAGGTGTCAGACTGACATGCACCCACCTAGATGTAGCAATAGACCAAATATGATGACTCTAGTTATCATAGCTAAGAGAAATAAGTGTTAAAGTAAAGAAATGTTCAGAGTCAATGAACCATGAAACTGAGGTCACAGCTACATGACAGGTGTCAGCTAGACTGGCATGTGCCTACCTTGATGTAGCATTAGACAAAATATGATGCCTATAAGTGTTCTAGTTAAAGAGAAATGATCAACGTCAATGAACCATGAAATTGAGGTCAATGCTACATGGCAGGTGTCAGACTGGCATGCACCCACCTAGATGTAGCAATAGACCAAATATGATGACTCTAGGTATCAAAGCTACTGAGAAATAAGTGTAAAAGTAAAGAAATGTTAAAAGTCAATGAACCATGAAATTGAGGTCAAGGCTACATGACAGGTGTCAGACTGGCATGCATCCACCTAGATGTAGCAATATATCAAATATGATGAATCTAGCCGTTCTAGTTACAAAGAAATAAGTATACAAGTAGAAAAGATAAAGTCAATGAACCATAAAATTGAGGTCAAGGTTACATGACTGGCATGCACCCATCTAGATGTAGCAATAGACAAAATATAGTATGTCTATACATTACAGTGCCTCTGAAATTGACTTGAATGTAAAACTATGTCGCAAAATTTACAAAGTCACTGAAGCGTACAAATGAGGTCAAGGGCAAATGACAAGTGGCAGACTGGCATGCACCCACTAAGATACAACAATACAATTAATATAATGGATCTATGTATTATAAATCCAGAGAAATCAACTTGAATGTAAAACTATGTCGCAAGTCACTGAACCATGAAGACAAGGTCAAGGTCATCTGAAACATGTGATGCTGGAAAGCTTACACCATAAGCTACCTGTGGACAAAAGATGTTGCATATAAGTAATATACTTTAAAAGTTATTAAGGTTTTAAGAAAGTTTACGACGACGACGCCGCCGCTGGAGAGTAACACCTATGTCTCGCTTTCAGCGACTTTTGTCGCAGGCGAGACAAAAATGTACATGCAAACATGAATTCTTTGAAGTAATCTCATGCAGTTGATTAATGAATATTTCCTTAAAAACATTATTATTTTAAGTTATAATATACTGACATGCTACAAATGTAAATTGTATACTAAGGATCCTAAATTTACTGAATCCTAACAGAACATTAACTTTCTTTTGAACTTTCTTTAGAAGGAAGTCCAAGAAGCATAGATTCTCCATCTTAACAACTCTAATCCAGCTAAGAAAATGAGAGCCAAACATTTAAAATTTCCCATGATCCCCTTCATAAATTTTAATTTGTATATGTATAAAAACCAACTGGTTTGAAAATTTCCTGCTCGTTTCATTATTATGTTTGGAGTTGTGTTGAACCAACTACTTATTAAATGTTTACGCCTGGACAGGGTACATGGATTACTGTTCATTGCAGAGCAGGAATATGTGTCATGCTCCTTAACACCTGCCAAAGACACTTAATTTCAGTTTACGCATTGAAACCAGTTGGTTTCCATGTCAAAACCATGCAGCTGATTTACACCTCAATATTTCGTACAGGAAGGACAAATCGGACCACCATAATCCATAAACACGGCTCTATAAAGACTAATAAAGTGATTGTTAACATTAAATGGAACTCGATATGTATTTTTTGTGTATAAATTCAATTATCTAATTAAATAATTAAGGAAAATTAAATGGAAAATAAACAAGATCATTATCGGAAATGTATGAATCAAAGAAAAAAATAAGTCAATCACTGAAAATTCAAGGATTGGTAATAAAAATAACACAAGATCGTTACTCGAAATTCATCATCAAAAGGAATAATTAATTATTTAAAATTATAATAGGACTTGTTAAGGCCATGTAAAATTAATTATCTGGTTCTCAGATAATGACTTTCAAAAAAATGGTGAGGGAGGGAGGGTATTTAATTTATGTATTTATTTGTATGCTCATCCATACTCCATCGTTAACTTTTGAGATTTTATGAATAAATATTAAAATATGGTAAAGTATACAAAAGTAAGATAGAACAAAACCATAAGTAAAATGAAACGCAGCAGTCAGAGACTGCACATCCCCCCGCTCCCAGCAAAGTCGAAATGCACGAATTTTTGTGAACGCATGTATCATTGACAATCAGACCTTGACCGTTATCACGAGCTTACAGTGAATGTTGATGTATTTATTTGTGCTAACCTGGTAAATTAAGAAATATTTCCTTCAAGTTTGAATCACTGAAGCTATCTTAATACTATAAATCAATATACATGGAATATAAATGTACAAATATTAATAATTATTATTGAATGATTATATCTTCTGCGAAATAAACTCTGCTTCAATAAACTCTACTTAGCTGAAACCATCAGTGAACCACAAACATAAAATTAATATGTATGTATGTATGTGGGGCCGACCCCCGTGGATGACCACTAAACTTGTTTTGTCATGCCCACTAAGAATATATATGGTTTAGGGGTGGGGATCTCAACTGTTTTTTAGATAAATTATAATTTTCAAAATGAGGGAGGGGGCGGTGGGGCCGACCCCTGGGGTGGCCATTGAATTTCTCTTGTCATGCCCATTAGGAATATATATGGTTTAGGGGTGGGGATCTCAACTGTTTTTGAGATAACTTGTAATTTTCTAAATGAGGGGGTTGGGGCTGACCCCCGGGGGTGACCAAGTAACTTGTCTTTAAATGTGGAATATAAATATATATGGTTAAGGGGTGGGGATATGAACTGATCTTACCATATTTTGAGATTTTACACCCCCCGGGCCAAAATCAAAATTCCGAAACCTTTGGCACAGACAACTCCCTAAGTGTTACTAGTGTACCTAATTTCATGTTTCTATCTTCTACGGTGTAGGAGGAGTTCTTGGACAATCGTTTTTAGACATTTTTTAACCCCTCAGGGCATTGCCCCTAAGGGCGGGATCAAAATTTTGATACCCTCTTTCAACTTGGGAAAGGCAATATAAGTAGTGACATAAGTTCCAATATCCTAGCTTTAACACTTTTGGAGATATCTCCATTTATTGGATATCGCGAAATTTGTTTTTCGCTCATAATTTGGCCCCAAGGGGTCGAATTCCAATTTTTAGGGGTCTATTCCCTAGTGGGTCATATACTCTTCCATGATGCCAAATTTTAAGTTTCTATCTGTTGCGGTTTCAGAGATATGCCTTGCCACTACAGACGTACGTACGTACGTACGGACTGCATTACATGATCCAACCGCTTTCGCTAAGCGGGGGGATAAAAAAATACTTCAAAAAATAGCAAAGACATTACACAAGGACAATATATGTATAGTCCCTGCCTCACAAAAGTACCACACAGAAAAGAATAAATGTATATTGATCATACCATAGATGGAGTATGCATCATGAATCTTGGAGTCAAAGCAAATTGCAATCATCAAAGACATGAAACAGGTAAAGAAAAGACAGATCCAATATACCTCACCAGGATATGTCACCTTAAAGAAACTCCTGGAGAAAATTGAATTAGACTTCCTTATAGACAGGGGAATAACTGATGAACCTTGATTAGATCCAATGGGATCCGGTAAATAAGGTGTATTTGTATTACATGTACTTACATGGTCACAAGTTGGTGACAGCAGTACAAGTGGAAGGGTTAGTCAGATACACTGACCATTTAGATAGAGGCAAATCTACCAAGGAAGTCACAAAAATAAATTCTTGCAATTAGCAAAATGATTGTGGGATCCCCTTCCAGTGACTGCAATGACAGATTCTTTATTTTCGAGTTCAGAACAAGATCTAGAGAGACCCTTCTCAAGACTGGATTTCAAAACATTCTCTTGCATTAAAGGATCTCTGTTTTCTGGTATTTCAGGAAGACTCGCCATACTCCCCTTTCATAATTTCCTTTACGGTTGTTTAATCCGCCAAATTCACAATAAACGATGGGTTAACGCACGAAAACCCGTCAAAAGTGTCAGCGAAATCAACTTTCGTTTTGTTGTTGACAAAACCATTCGGAATATAAACCGGATGTAGCGATTTCTTCAAAGAAAACGAAAAATCAAGCGAGCTTCGAATGAAATTTGAGTTGTCTCTCTTTGATCAATTCAAGTGAAAAAGCGGGAAAATTTGAACGCGGATTTTGTTACCGTTGTATTTATTTTTTGGGGACAATAAATACAGGCCAGCGGCCAGGTTTTTGCCCATGCTGCGGTATCTGAGAACCAGATAATTAATTTTACATGGCCTAATAAGTAAACCACAAGCTCATTATTAATAAAGGCAAACTTTGCCGTTCCCAGCACAAGAAAACTAGAGAAACCCAGGGAAATTAAGGGGATACGATACAGTACCAAGGGCAGATAATAACATCGCCGGATCTGGAATGTTGTTTTCGCGACGTCACAGATACCCTGGAGCGCGACGTCATAAATCACCGGACTTTGCGAATTGCGGACAGGTTACTGTCTGTGAAAGCATGTAAAATAAACCTATGATAAAATCAATGTGTTTAAATATGAATTACTCATAACGAAAAAGGGAACTTGGCAGCTCAAGATTCGACATGCTCAAATTGAAACCTGATAGCAAAAATCTCCTTTCGGCATCGTTTCCAAAGGAATCATTTTTTTCCCAACGGCGTCGTTTACAATAGTCAATCAATTTTCAGGGCGATTTCACGGCATTTTACCATTTGAATTTTCAGGGGATGCTTTGAAAATTCAATTAAAAATCCCGTAAAAATGTTTTTTTTTTTTTATATCACAATACTTTCACGGGTTACATACAAAATGCTGTGACAATGAATTATCAACAAATAATAGGCGAGCGTATGATATTGAAGATACTCATGCATGATAATTAATTAACTTTAAATGAGGGTCGGTATGATCGTTTTCGGGACAACAGGAAAGACCAATTATTTAACAGAGAATTCGGGAAAAAAAAACAATTATCAGGAACGGAATTCGGTCAATCATATTTTTCGGGGTGACTGAAGGAATCGTACATTTTTTCCTGGGGAAATCGGGATCAAAACCCACCTACCCAACCCCTTAAATTAAACCGACACAACATACAATGAATTCTGATTTTTTTTTCATTAAAGGTCGATAGGTGAAACCAGGGAATTTGTCACTCTATATTGATCTATATACTTGAACAGCGGCATAAGGGAAATCATCACAAAGTCACTAGAAGGGTCGAGTTGTATTCGACTTATCTTTGTGAATATCTTCAGATGCAAGTTATCATTAATCACAGGATCATTTGATGTCTTTTATTCCTGTTTAATGAAATTAAATTCTGTTCTATTTTTCGCAACATTAATAAGCGAGAAAACATAAGTTTATGACGTTTTCCCAAGCAAATTATAATGTAACGTCATTTCGAGCCAAAACCGGGAATGCTCATTAGCAGCGATAGAAAATGCCAGTTTTCTCTCTGTTGCTTTAAATTAAGCACATGGACCCCCATTTTTTAAAACGCATTTTGGAAGAGTGATGTTTAACGGAGATCTCTGCGAATTATGAAGAAAAAATCAGTACACAATTTTTTTCTATGTGAAATTTTACTTACAAGAAATAAACGTTTTTTTCTGTAAATATGAACATAAATGTCAATTTCGTATTACAAATGTTGAAATTTTGTTTTAAAATGTATACTTAACTTCTTTAGAAATATGTCAGGAAACTGTAGCAAAAAAACGGAAGCAATTAGCTCAATTCGTTCAAAAGTTATGACATTTTACATATTGTTGTAAAAATACAATTTTTACGAAATATTTTGGAAAATGGGCAATTTTGAATCGCAATTATCTCGAAAACGAAATCATGAAGATATATTTTTCTTTGCAGATTTGGAAAGAGCATATTCAAATTGACTTGATTTCAAAATTTCACGAAAAAATCAGTTCAGGATCTTTACTGTATCGTATCCCCTTAAGCTGTTCACACTATGGAAGCAGCATGCCAACAATCAACTCAGTGTCAGCCATCTACTGAGAAGTACAAATGTATGTTTCAATTTACGGTCCAACAGTAGAGTGGCTTTACTGCTATAATTTTTAGGACAATTACATTTTAATAAAGTGTTGTGAATATAATGATATTATATCACTTATAACTTGTGCTTACGCTATTTAGTGCTTTTCCTGTGCTTTGAATGAAGTTTTTGAATGATGTTTTTGTTTTCATGACTTACATTTGTAATTAAGCAATGAAAAATATAACAAGCTTGTTTTTTTCCCTATCGATGTATAAACATGATCATGATAAAGTGAACTCAGAATATCAACAAGTACAACTGACTTATTCATAGTAACCGCTTCTCTCAAGAGTAGTCTGTTTATTGTCTGGCCGGGATATCTCATTTAAAACAACATGTTTTCACCATACATGCTTCTTACGATGGTCTGAGGGTATGAATAGTCTTTTCTATTTATTGACAGGACGACATGTCTTTTTTTACACTGTAAAAAATCAGCAGAATATATCTACAGTTCTTTTTCTCTACAATGTCTAAATCCTAATGTCTTTACTGACGGTCTGACTTGTCTTACAATTATGAAAACCGAAAAAAATAACACTTCCAGATGTCTTCTTCGATGGTCTGAATAGTGTCTCTCTTCACGGGCCGACTTGTCCTTTTTGTCAAAATTTACGGTCCGAGTTGTCCTGGTTGGAGTTGTCCGTGGGTCAAGTTGTCCTGCATGCCTCAAGTGGAATGTAAGGTCGGATCAAGCGATTCCTGTGAATTTTGTGCGATGTATCAAGAAAAACAAATAACTCAGTATACCAATAGTTATTTTTCTTTGTGGAAAGTAGACATTTCATAAAAAATTTTGACAAGTAGACATGCTGACAGGTTAATCCCTTTTGGGAATCGAAGCCTCCTGAGGCAGGTATATAAAAAAAAACTCTCGCTTTGAAACCTAAAAAAAAGGGATTAGCTGGCAGGTCACCATATTTACCCCTGTTCTGACTGCTGAAAGTGTATATTAAGCGAGCGAAGCTCGCTCCTATGGTAGGTGTGTTGCCTTTAAATTTTCGCTACCGGAAATGGAGAAAATTTTTATGTACCCTGAAACCAAAAACGTTAACGCGACTTTAGAAAATAGGAGGGTTTTAGGTAAATATGAAATCTTAAACTCCTACTTCTTAGTTGTGAAATTAACCGATGCACCTACTTCTTTAATTACCATTACATTTAAATAATTATTTTGGCAACCGGATTTGAGATTAATTGTCACGTGATCAAATCAAATCTCGACTGATCGTAATTATATTTGCTTGAAGAATAAACAGCGTTTGAAAAAAATCATTTGAAATCAAATTAAAATATACAATAAAAATCTCTTGGAGTTTAACCTTTGATTCCTTTTTTGTAACTTTGTCACTACGAAGATAACGATCAATGCTTAGGAACCAGTAGGGAAACCAGTTTGTTGATGCCATGCAGAACGATAGCAGACGACAAAAGGAGGAAGGTCTGGCGAATTTTTCATCATTTGTGGACATTGCATTCATTAACAAATCGGGACATTGAGTACACGGAATGTGAAATCGTTGCACACAAATTCTAAGTACTAGTGTGCTTACCCTACGTGCATAATTTGCCTTTGTCAGCTTAAAATGTTGTGCACTGATGCTGAACTTTTTACTCGTCCTCGAAGACGAGGAATAAAAGTACCACAAGTGATAAATGGCCAAAAATACTTTGTCAGCACAAAAAGTAATAAAACTCCAATCTGTTCAAGGAAATAGATGATCTTGGCACTCTTGTCAATAACAATTTGTGCATTTCTCAATGTACATTGTCGGAGAAATGCACAACCTGTTATTGACATTGAGATATCATTTTGCACAAGTGGGGAAGCTTATTATTTGGCAAGGGGCATTTTTGCTGCTTCCAAATGAAATCGCTAATGGCTGGAGTTCAGTTGAGAAAACTATTTGTTATGGAATAGGGAGTCAACAGGGTAAAAGCAAATAATTTATTATGAATGGAACGTAATTGAGTTTACATTTTGGTCTCGGCTCCTAGACTGTCGAACTATTTCACTTTTTGGTTATACCTTGCATGATCTTACCTATACATGTTTCCAAAATTCTGGAGTCTTATTATTTCATACTCTATACCTACCTTATAATACATATGATATTGCTGAACTTCTCATGCACTGTCGGGGTACATAAATTCTTGATTTTCCTTTGATTTTAATAAGGGCAGAAAATTGACAAAGATTGGAAACGCAGGTGCAGCTCTCCCATAACATTCCCTCCAACTCGGAGTCAAATAATACTATAAGAAGCAGATCAGGGATTGAAGTTTGAAAAAAGAAATAGACAAATGCAGAAAAACTTTGGCAAAAATAGCGACATTACCTTAAAATACCGGTAGATTTTTTTCCTGTTTCACGCCCCTTCAAAGGGGTCTCATTTTGGGGTCATTTTCACAAAATTTT
>MJUU01041837.1:89749-106691 GCA_002080025.1 Modiolus philippinarum | reverse complement strand
AAAATGTTACAAGAGGTTACCAAAATATTGACCTTACCACAAAACTTAACATCGGGACGTACAGACATATGTACGTACGGATGGACAAGGGTAAATCTATATGCCCCTTCCACTTCGTGACGGGGCATAAAATTCCTTCATACCTACCTACATGTACCAAAATCAATTGGTAGAGTCAGGTAATTAAGGGGAAACAAAAAGTCATTTTTATATAGACAATATCCGCTTGTAACAAAATCTTTTAACAAAAATTTTATTTATATGCAAATGAATATAAATCAGACTTTATATATATTGTCATGAGCCCTTTACATGCAACTCAGGATGATGCAAAGAGGATGATTTCACCTTTTTCAGGATGCAAATGAAAATGAGATCATACATGTATATGATTAGAACTATTGTGCATCCATGGATAAACATCCTTGTACTAGTACGACTGACATTATGACATGACTGAAGAAAAAAACATTATTCCCAAAAATACAAAAATATATGATCTTGTCTTTTTCACATTACTGGAATATTATGTTGGGCATTTTTTGTGTACAAGATACACTAGTATTGGCATGGAGCCAAGACATTTTATCTTAAATCAATAAGACTGTTCAGAAAATTAGTGTTGCATACACACATTAATTCAACTAAAAATACAAGACAACTTTTATACAAAAATGAGTTGACAATTTTCTGGATGTGAGCTTTGAATATTTTGCATAAATCATAAATTCCTGAATCATAGAATTTGCCTCTTTATATATGAACATTAGATTTATGTAGATTATGCAAAGAAGAAGTTAGAAAAAAATGCATTGTAATTTTCTAGTAGAGAATAACTTCCAATTCAAAATCAAAACTATATCAAGGGTACATGTATAGGCCTTTTCAAAAAATCATTTCAGTGGTCCGCCCTTCGGTTTCGGCATTTAAATACAAATTATAAACAGTTTCGGTTATCAACCCAAAACGGCAAATGTTGTTCATACTGAACACAGTTCGTAAAACTGTTCATATTTACATTCCCATGTTTGTTTACTGTGGTTTACTGTAACACTGCACTAATTATAATTTTGTTAGAATTAAAATGTATTCAGGATTTTATTAATAAGTTGTGCATTGTTAGCCAACCGTAGGATTGATAACTGGAAGCGGAGAGTGTTTGTACCTCTATTTGATGATAGAGATCAAATCCAGGAAAAGATCACAATACTTTTTGAAAAGGGCTATAAGCATGATTAGTCCAATTTTCATACACGTGAACAAGATAGTTCCACAAATCATTGGTGGGGACAATTTTAAATGTAAAATTTTTTTTCACACAAAATAATGCTAATTGTGAAGTGTAGATAATTTGCTTCTAATGCATGCTGTTTCTGTTTAAATTGGTTTGGTATTTTTCTAGATCTTCTTATGAGTTTGACACTTTTTGATTCATGCTCTATATACATTTCAGCTATGGTGTACTTGTTCCTGAGAGAATTTCTCGTATGGATGCACTATCATGATTTCAAATTATGGCATTTAATTTTTTTGTGTTTTCAAAATTATTATTCTGACCACCTGATTAATGTGCCCACATCTCATAATTTTACTATGCCAAGTTTTCTTACTATTGACTCGATGAGAGCCCTGCAGAGTTCGACTCTAACAGTAGTCCTGTAGCCCAAGGCTAGTGAATTTGAGGAAGGACTACTAGAATTTGTAACTGGTCTAGCAAAATCTGGGAAATTTCTCAAAGGCATTTTAATTTCGGGCTGGTAAAATTATCGCAGGACTTGTGAATTTAGGCATCTTGTAGTCCTTTTGTCTACTGAGAATTAAATTCAGTGTCAACTCCTGCCCTGTGATTGTTTAAACATCGTGTTTGTCTTCTATTTGTCTTTTTGTTGGGCAAACAAGCAATGAAACAACGCTTTTATTGTTGTTCTTCATCTTGAAGTCATCATGAGGCCTTCAACAATTGATGACAGCAATTGTAAGAATACTTTTCCAGATGATTTTATGTTTGTTGACGATTGCGCATCCATGACATAATAAACATGGATGTAGCATTGCTCAACATCCAGCGATGAATTCCGCTTAAACCGGTGCTAAGGGTCGTCTTGAACTCACTATGAGGTATGAGCATAGCTCATTGTTGAAGGCCTCATGATGACTTCAAGATGAAGAAAAACAATAAAAGCGTTGTTCCATTGCTTGTTTTCCCAAGTATTTGTAGAGATTTTGTCTCATTTGCTTTTCCTCCATATCCCTACATTGCTTATGCCATTATATTTTTAACTGTTTATGTTATTGATATTGTTTGTTTTTCATTTACTGCAAATGTGTTTGCACAATAAATATTGTCTATTGTCAAATATTGTCTATATATGCCATGCAGAATCCTTAGACAAAGCTTTTCAGCAACAAGAAAGCAGGTACAATGTACTCATATTAAACTCGAGTCAAATTACAAATGTATACAGGTACAAGCAAATTGCTGCAATAATGTAAGATGATAAGTTCTGTAAACATGGTAACATATATATATTTGACATCATTATTGGATTTAAACTTATCACTGACTGGAACAAGCTTCTCTCTCCAGATAGAAATGGACTAGTGGTAGTTTTCACAAAGAGAACTAGTTGATTATGAAATTTCTCAAATTGAATTAAATGGATTAAGAAAAAGTTTGAAAGCACAGCTTCCCAAGCTTTTAAGCATTCAAAATATTACTTGACAAAATGCAATAAATTTTTATAAATAACACATTCAGTTTAGAAACTTTCTAAAATTACCTCATTGTAAAACACAGAGGATTGCATTATGAATAAATTTGGCATGACCTGTTCTCTCAATAGTGAGGAGAAAAAAATGTTCCACAAATGTCAGGAAAGTGAAAACTGGATAGAAATAAAGAAATACCAATTTTTCACTGCTTGTTATGTGAGTTTCTAATGGAATTCATATGACATATTTAGCCCTGTGTTGCGTCACCACTGCACTGTCAGGTTTTGTTCTGTGAGTACTGATACAAAAATGTACCAAGTAAATTCATGCAAAAGGAATAATTTGAAAATTGTGCCAATTGGCCAGTTTTCTCACCTACATGTACAACCAACTGATAGTACAACAGCAATGGTAGAAAATGGAATCAATTTTCTATTGTCACAACTCACAAGTAAAACAGAGCGATGCAGCACCCCTCTTCTACTTGTCTAACTGGAGCACTGTCACTGCTCCAACTGGATATCATTCTTAGGGNGGGGGGGGGTTAGGGAGTAGGGGACATACATAATACATAGCAATACCAATAAGGTATTTTTTGGCAGTTTTTTTTACTTACTAATATTTTTTGGCAGTTTTTTTTACTTACTAATATTATTAAGAACTTTTGCCAGACAAATATAAATGCGAGTCGTTTTTAACAATAAACTACTTGAAATCGTGTTGTTTTTAATCATCCCTTTCGTTTCATACTCACAGTTTCTATCGTTTTCTAGTGCCATATTCAAATTGAAAGGTGGTCCCTGTTCGGATGATTTCTCCAAAAGGTTCGTTCTCTTGAATTTGAATAATTTCATATCTTATCTTTCCTTTCCATTCTGTATGAAAGAAAGCATTGATTTTGTTTCTTTTTTTTTGTTCGGATCAACCATAATGAAAACAACTTGCAAATCAGCTGATTGGAAAAACAATACTAACAATGGAAATACGTCGGTGGAGACCTGAAAAATATCCGTTATTACCAACCATCTAGACAAAGGCAAAGGTGGTCGGCCTGCAAAAAAAACCTGGTTCGCAAAGCCAGCTTAAATGGCGAATGGAAAACACCGGGCAGGTACAATCTACATGCACTGCATTATTAAGTAATACATGTAAATCAGTGCTCTAACAGAAGTTTAGACAAATAAATTCACAGACAATAAATAGATTCAGACATATATTACTGTTAGTCCCTACACAACATTTAACTGATACTTAGTAAGTGCATGCAAACAATGTTCGACGATTTCGAGACGTTTCGGCCCTAAAACACTTCGGCCATATAAAATTTCGGCCATGTGCAATTTGGGACTTGGACGTTTCGGCCCCTTATAAATCTTGGCAAACGACAAATAGCCAATTTCTTCTATGAACTGCTTTCGATGTTGGTCCCAAACATATCACAAAATGACTAGGTTAACTGTTTCAAAGATGACTTTACTAGATAAGAAAATATTGTATAAATTGTAATCAAGTCAGTAGTTATATAAGATTTTATCGAATGTTGCTGAAGTCACTTAGTTCGGGGTCAGATATACTAACCTAACGACCGTCATTGCCTTTGAACAGAATGTTCAAGTATAATTTGGAACCAACCAAAAACTATGAAAACATAACCTCATTTGTTATTTAAAACAACTTAATCATTATGAAAACATCATTAATGCATTTGAATTTTTTTCAACATTACATCACATTATCCGATTAAGATATAAAATCAAAGCATGGAATGCTGTTAAGGCAGGTTCCTGGGTATTCCAGAAGTTCTGTAATTATTACTTTTTGCTGAAATCTTGACATTTAATTTTTTCAAGAATTAAAATCCGAAATTTTCCTTCCCGGTTTAGGTTGTCTTTTCAGTTTTTATATGGGTTGCTGGCAATTTATTTAAAACTCTATTTATTTACATTTCATTGTCTTGCTCCTCTTTGTTGGTATACGTACATGTAAGTATTCCAAAGTACAAGCCCGAGTACAAGTGTGACACTCGGTGGCTTAATTAATGTTGATATTTCCAATTTTGTCACTTCCTCTGTCAAGTCATCTAGTTCTTAAGTTTCATTATTTTTGCATATGATTAAATAACTCAATAACGAAGTCGCTGTAAATTAACTATCTACATATGGGCATTTCGACAACTTATGTCTCATCAGTGCAAGCTACTGAGAATGGTAGGTTGTGCTCAGCTACAAATAACAAAACACCGAAGTTACTGTGAATAATGTAAACAGAATTTCAGCATTTTGAGTCCGAAGTCGAGCACTACGTTTGTGTCCCTCTGTTTCTCTATGGCGAACAACGTCAATTCATCCTCCGTGCATTAAGGCAAAGGTTATGCCACACAACAGAAACACTGCGTGTATATATTTATCACTCTTGCTCAAAAAGTCCATCTCTTTTATCCATTTATTTTGTATCTACCCTTTTCGCGGAGGCGACGCCATTTTGTCGTTAATACACAGCCGATTCGTGTTCTCGCGTAATCTCGTTAGGCGGAATGTGATTGGAACAGCCAATATTTACTTCCGTGTAACGGAAAAATATTTTTGAGAGAAAATTTTAATATCGGGAGCTTTCAGAGGCATATCGGTAGACGTGAGACCGGCTGCTAAAAACTGGTAGCCTCACGGTGAGACCGGGAGGGTTAACAACTCTGGTTACAACAGCGAAACTAGAAGTTACTATGTATCCATTCATAAAAACTGCGCGCCACAGGAAATTTTTATGAATGAACCGAATCGTGAATTTCGAATGTCAGTTTAAGTGCTCTGAGATTAAAAAAGCAAAGTATCTCTTAAAAGATATTAAATAAATACAATAAACACATAAAACGATGTAGTTGATCATGAAATGGACACTGTATCGCCACATGAATGGATTATTTTTTGTGCCTTCGTATGAATAACTGGTAAGCCGTACGCGTTTTTAACGATAGTCTGGATCATTCCGATTCTTTTCATATAGTCTCCTTAATGTAAGAGTCTGGTTGAAACAGACTTTTTTCAAGATGGCTTTTACCCGACAGCTAGAAGGCAGAGAACCTGCCTTAAAAACTGTATTAAAATGAGCAAGACACATCAGGTTATGCCCGAAATGTCCAAGTCCGAAATTACACTATGGCCGAAACGTCCTGCTACCTGTTCGACAGGTCTGCACAATTTAAAATTCTCTATTAATAATAAACAGCTTTGACTCATAAAGTCTATCTGTACAAAATGATTATTATTTAGAACAAAACAATGAATAAAACAACCAATTAAAATCTAATTTACACAAAATAACAGATCATTTCAAAAATGATAATTTAAAAAACTAGGGTAAAAGATACAGAAAATAATTTTGAAAACCATCCCCCCTTTTTTTCTAAACACAAAACATCAAAAACAAATGTAAAAACTACAATTCTGCTAAGCAGTTTACCATCTGGGTTGATTTTGGGACCTAATTAAAACCTTGACATATAAATTATTGGCCAGAAAACGCCATTTCAAGCCCTGCATCCGGTTGTTTCGCCATCTCTGTTCGTGATGGTTTTGGCACCATTTGCCGTCAATCAAACTGACTTCAAGTTCAACCAATAAACTTGTCTGTTTATGTTAAAAATACAACATTCAAGGCTAATAAATGGAATTTGACGAATAAATTCATCCACATCATACGACAGTCTTTGTCGTCATTCATTCGTGCAATCAGATGGTTTCACTTCCTTCAGCCAGCACTCGACAACAGAAAAGCCACGCGATGTAAACAAATCGATCTCGATTGCGCAACCATGGGACACATCATGCGTGTCGTAATTAGCCTACAATACTATGTATATATCATATATAGTCGTGATATGTTTGAAAATAACTTTGTTTATGTTCTTTAACTCTTTCTAAACTATTGCATTCTGACCTGCTCTATCGTCTCTTTCTGTGCCGCCATGAAGAAGGTTGTGACCACGCATGCGCTCTTCGTGCCGTATAAGTGCTCTTTAGTTCCCGCGGTTTGTCACCAAGACCTGAAAAAGCACAAACTCGACAAACCGTCTTAAAATGTTATTTCATATCGATTTTGATTGCACTCATATATAAAATTAGTATTTAATATTTCTTTATCAGGTTTTTTTCTTTAATTGCTAAAAGGTGTCTATATTTCAGTATTTAAATGAAGTGTCACCAACCTACAGCCTAGGTTTATTTTATCAATGTTAACTTCATGTGTACTTCATTAAAAGAAAAAAAACGATATATAATATATTTAACGATCTAAAGTCGAATAAACGTCTGAATATTTTTTACTTGACACATTGAAGAACCGCCTAATTAATTAATTACTAGTCTATCGAATCCCTCCCCAAGATGACTTGCTCCCCGGCTGTCTTGTTATATGTTTATGTGAATCTGGGACTAATATTTTGTCAATATATTAGTCCCAGTTTGAATCAAGAAACGTCATAAAACATAAATTATATCAGCGATCAATTTTTCCTACAATTATGGGTTTTATATGAAACAATTCAGAACCTTTTCCTTAATTGGAGGTTTAATCAGAGACATATAGATACACTAGTGATTGTATTGTATCTATATATGTCTCTGGTTTAATTAATTTCAAAAGGCGACTGATTCTTTGAATACTAGGCTTTTTTCGGTGATTTATTGATTATCAGGTTCCATTTGTGAAAATTTAATAAAATTACGCTATTTTCAGTAAATAATCATAGTTAACGGTTACTCGATTCCCCGGCCCCCCTCCATGAGCGGAGCCTAAATTCTTCAAAGCATCGAAAGTCGTCAACCGGCCTAGTCTGAACTTATTCTTCTTTGTTGGTATAAATATAATTAACGTATGATGAGCATATTGCATATTTTAGCTATGCAATTCTGATGCCTATCGACACTGACATAGCAGGAATAAAGATAGAAAAACAAAGGTTGTGCAACTTACATTAAACACAAAATGCAGCCCTCAATATCTACAGTCCCACGTAAACCAACTTACAATTTATCATAACTCAGGTATTAGATTTTTGTATTGATATTCGTTACGTTTATTTAGTTTTAGTTTTTAATTACTAATATTTATTTGCTAATAAATATAATGATAATACACATTTTTTCCAACTTTTGAACTGATTACATTAATAAATGTACATCAATGACCAGAAAAGACATGGATGTAGTGTTTTTCGATACTTAGCAAAGAATTCCACTCAAACCGGTACTAGGGGCTGTCTTCAGTAAACTATAGGCTATGAGATAAGAGCATGGCTAATTGTTGAAGGCCTCGTGGTGACTAAAGATGAAGAACTACAATAAAAGTGTTGTTCTACCGTGTATTTGTATATATTTTAGACAATACAAATTCTAGTATTTTTCAAATACGTACAATCCTACGTCGGCAATCCTCTTTAAATAAATGGAGTTTTGTATTCAATTGCAGTTCACTTGCTTATATATGCCACCAAAAGGGAAAATACAACCATGTTTAAATTATGATGCAGTACACAGAGAAGATCGACAAAAAGGTACATCCAGGACCAGAAAAGACATGGATGTATAGCGTTTTTCGACACTTAGCATAGAATTCCGCTCAAACCGGTACAAGGGACTGTCTTAAACTATAGGCTATGAGGTATGAGTATAGCTAATTGTTGAAGGCCTCGTGGTGACTAAAAGATGAAGAACTACAATAGAAGTGTTGTTCCTTATCTTAATTGGATCTACCGTGTATTTGTATATATTCATACCCTTTCATTTTTTATATAAACATGCACAATTAATAAGACTTTATATATTTAAGATGAGAAATATCTGATGATTTGTTTACAGTGTCCATGTACATTGTCCTTGTCTCCCCGTCCCGTAAATATTTGACTGTCAACATATTATCAACAGTGGTGAACGTTTTAAGAAGAAGATTTTTAGACTGGTTACTTCAAAACAGGGTTCTCAATGTCGAACAGTCAATTTATGACCTCAAAGTTCGGACGTTTGGTTAGGCCATACAAAATTAATTAATTGGTTCTCAGACCGTTTTTTAATGAAACTGATGTGGGAGGAATGTGATTTTTTTCTGCCAAAAAACATTTTTTTACATCGTAAAAACTACCAGAAATGTAGCAAGGGGAGGTGATTTTATTTTTCATTTTCATTTTATTTAAATGGCAATACAAAGAATCAATGAGGAGCCTTTTTCAAGCCTCGGACTAGATGAGGGAGGGCCTGAGAAGCAATAAATTAACTTTGTATGGCCTCATAATGTGACATTCACATGAGATTATGTATTAATACGAGTGTAATTACATCTTCATCTTTTTTTTTTTGGTTTTAAATAAACGATACACACGTGCTTCACAATCTACTTATACTTAGTAGTCATATGAACACACAAGTCGACCACCTCAGCTGCCTATTTATTGATTGGAATATACACATTCTACTATTATGTTCAAATACGTATAATCGTACATATATGTAACAAAAAAAAAAGAGTTTTGTATTTTAATTATTGCAGTTCACGTGCTAATACATGCACTCAAGACACCATAAGTTCAAATACGCACAATCGTAGATGGTATCAAGTGCGCAAATATTGACTTTCGAACAGGGATCCAGTTTTGAACCCAAAGCTGTATTCAGTATTAAGCACTACAACTCCTACGATTGGTTGATAATAAAATTAAAAGTTTTAAATTAGAATACTATGTCATGTTACAATTCGATTTATAGGAAATCTGATTTCGACAATGTAACCCAGAGATGATAATTTGACCTTTTATGGGATTTGGTCGACATAAAAATATTTTACTTTTTTCAATATACCCTTTTTTGAGCCTCAATTTACACCAAGAATCGCCGCATAGACCCCCATTTTTTATTTTGGAATTCGAAAGATCTGTATGAGTACTTATCATTTTCAGGACCCCCGGGACGGAAAAAGCCTTCGTCTATTTTTAGATAATCGTCAAACAGGGGAACCCCCCTATGGAAAATGCATTGTAAATATTTGCGCACTTGTAACCAGATATATGTAAAGTTTTTAGAATTTAATCGCAATTCACGTGCTTAGATATGCACTCAAGCCATCATAAGGAAAAATGCAACCATGTAGTACAAAGAGAAGATGATCGGTATGGGGCCCGATCGGTATCACACCTTTGTCAATGTTAACTTAGTTCACATTACATTCATCTTCCTACCTTCGCCTTTGCTATATTTGTATGCTACTGATGTCTCACGAAGTTCTCTGTCAACATGCTGCGGAACGGCAAATCTCCACGTGCATTTTGATATCAGTCGTGATGTTCATGGTTCGAAACGCTTGAAAGACACATTGAGTGGATACACTAACGGAAGCCGGATAATGCTGTCCTGAAAGAAATCGAACATTAAAAGATTTAACACTACATAAAATGTGTTTGCTAGCAAAAATAGGTCATCCAAAGTAGACTCGGTCGAGATGCTTTTTACAGACTTGGTATTCTTATTTATGGGGCATAATTTGCCATGTAATTCTTCATTTGTGAGTTAAAACCCCAAAACATCTATAATTTACATTTCACCCTTTCACAAGAATTTCTGAACCCGTTGAAATATCGTACAGTGTTCTCGGTCTGTTTGACGGTAGTTGTGAGGCTTGTTTAGGGGGGTCCCATATCCCGTATCTCATTAAGTCTGGATGAAAATATCCCTTTGAAAATAGAAGATATCGCATTAATCATTGAAATATCCCGTTTTCCGTAGTCAAAATATCCCATATCCCAGTACTTTTTGTCTCAAATATCCCATATTCCATTAACAATAGTGCCAAATATCCAGTACTCCAATATACCCTAAACAAGCCTCAGTAGTCCTCAGCACATCTAATTAAAAGGAGAGCCTGATTATAGATTTACAGTATAGTTTTGTCTACTGATCAGGAAAACTTATAGCTTAATTAAATTCATTACCAATTCTGTCTTTACATTATTAATTTGGAGTATGACCACACTAAGTTCCTGAGCACAAGAGGGGACGAGGTCTAGCCTAAATAAATTACTTAATCCAATTAAACCCAAATTAAGACCCAATTTAACCAACGTTAAGAAAAATTTCGATCCCCACACCTCTAATATGGAGCAAAATATGAAAGATTTATAAGTTAGAGTTTTACGTATTTCAGCTATACTGTCAGTCAAGACCAGAACAAGTGAATCAATTAAAAAAATAAAGTTCAAAGTTCAAAGTTCTTTATTAACCAATCAAGGGCCCTCAATGGGACATATGACAATACAAACATACATGATTAAATAATAACAAATCATACACAAAAACAAAAATATCATTAAACATACTGATCATATATTATAAATAATGATGTTTTATATATATTCATTTTATTTCAATGTCATGCCAGGGCGCACCGAGACCATGTACACGGTATGACTATTGTAAAATTATTTTATATAAATAAATAAGTTTTCTTTAACTATTATTACTATTATTATTTTTTTTTGTATATATACATATATATTAATCCATTCATTGATCACACATTGACCTTCCCGTGTCTAATGCACTAAACCAAGTTTTATGTAAGTTTAATACAACAGTTAACAGGGGACGTTGCCAAAAAGGTTATGATAGATCTAATTTATAGGAAATTCTGGTTCTATAATAAATTTCTATAAATCTAATTTACTCATTTATTTAGTTTTTTTTTCTCTTATGATCACACATAAACCTACCTGTGTCTGATGCACTAAACCGAGTTGTTTAATACAAAGTCGGTTTAATACAAAAGTCACCAGGGGACGTTGCCCAAAAAGGTTATGATAGATCAAATTCATTAGAAATTCTGGATCTATAATATAGTTCTATAAGCCTGACTCATTTATCAATTAACCTACCCATGTCTGGTGCACAAAACCAAGTTTATGATCAGTTAAATGCAGAGGACATCGGGGGACGTTGCCTAGTAAGGTGTATTGACAAGGTCGGCATTAGAATTGAATTAAATAAAATTGAATAAGGTAATATAAAATTAAGTTCATAATTTAATTATATAGTTACATATTTAAATACATGTATTATACTTTGTTATGCTGTAAGTGTCCCTGGCATGACAGAGGTAGGTGCAAGTGAAGTCTACTCAGATTGAATAAAATGAATCTTCAAATATATATACTGGTAAATAAGACAGATTTAAAGGTGGAAGGGACATTAACTGGCCAACGAGTTTTGATGGTAACGGCAGAAATGGGTAGGGACAGGAAATTTAGCCTTCTGAGTCTGCTCTTGTATGCGAAATATAGAATTGGGCTTTAAACTGCATGGGCGTAGCGTTTTCCTACACAGTTTGTCTACAACTGTTCGCAGTCAGGCTCCTACTACCTCTCATAGACAGGGCATTCCCCCGGGGGCATTCCCCTATCCACTACCTGGGGACGAGCCCGACAGCTCTTCAGACTGAGCATATGAAAACTGATTCAGAATGCGTAGATCATATAACACAAATTGTCTGGAATGACAAATTAATCTTGTGTGTCTGCGCATGTCCTGTACCTACCTATCGGCAGTACTTAACAGCTGACCTAGAAACTAATACTTATTGATATTTTGTATACAACAGCAATAACTATTCTACAGGTACAACAAAGTAATCGACATAGATCACAAACTGCATTCAATACACAGACTAATTACCTTATGTGGAAACTTATATTATGTGCCACATATGAATGAATCGAAGTTTGAAACTGTATGCAAACTTATAATTGATTTTTTTTTATTATTAAATCTGGAAACAAATGTGAGGCTATATATTAGAACACTCTGTTCTTTGACCCATCGATCTATAATGTTAATGTATATTTTTGCTGATGATAATAAGGCATATATTGAACCAAATACTACACTTTTGATGCATCATTAAACCTGGTTTAACCCACCATGCCCGTTCCAAGTCGGGAATATGACGGGCTTGCCAAAATGTTCTGTGTTGGGTTGTTTCCCTGATTCTGTCGCATGTTATATGGATTTTCCGTACTGGTCTCTCCCTTTGATCGATTTGGACTTTTGTTGTCACTTTTATTTGATAAATTCTGGTTGTGATTGAGACAGAAACATAGTGGTGCAAGCCGTTTGAAATTTCATCACGGTTCCAGCGCAAGGTTTACGACATGTTAGACTATATAACGTGGATTACATTTGCAAACATCTTTAGAAATTCCTTTTAAGATCTTATTGGTATTTTGTTCTCTATCAGTTTTCATATATGGATTTCCAAATGTTTTGATTTGATCTGCACTGAAGAGACATAAGTTGTAGAAATGCGCATATGTAGAAACTAAATTCACAGCAGCTTCGGTATTTAGTTATTTATTACCATTGGGTCGATGCCACTTCTAGTGGACTGTTAGTTCCCGAGGGTCTTCACCAACCCAGTTGTTCGTTGCTGGCCCGAAAACCGATTTTCTTTAAAAACATGCAGAAAAAAAATTAAAACCAAAGGAGTATCTCCCTCCCGCATAGCCCTGTCCTTAACTGATTTTGGCTTTTCCTTTTTAGATTTTATTGGTAATTTGTTCTCTATCAGATTTTATACATATATTGATATATGGATTTCCAAATGTTTGTGATTTGATCTGCACTGAAGAGACATAAGTTGTCGAAATGCGCATATGCAGAAACTAAATTCACAGTAACTTTTTGTTATTTTTACTCAGTTGACGTATAAATTTCAATAAACCATTGTTAGTTATCGTCTGATAGAATGTAGATAGAATGTAGATAGAATGTAGATAGAATGTAGATAGAATGTAGATAGAATGTAGATATGTAGATAGAATGTAGATAGAATGTAGATAGAATGTAGAAGATTTGAAAAAAGATAACGTCACAAATTAAAATGATACTGGCAAATAAAGCGGGTACTTGGCATGAAAATGTTGCAAATTTAACTTGAATGCATCTTGTTCACCTTTAAATTGCTGATGCCCCGAAAACGTATGAAAACGTTTCAGATTCCGTTTTCAAGTTATTAGGATTTCTAGACAATGATACACACAATGTACATAAATATGAAAAAACAATAAAAATTTTCATTGAAAAATAAACATGAGAAAAACAAACATGGACGACTAAGTTCTGTCAAACAGGAGCTGAATCCTGGGCACATACTTAAACATTAACATCTGTCATGCATATAGAAATAACGCATCCAATGGAAGTACACCTCAACTTAGCTGAAAACATTCCATCATTTCAGATCAATTCAAAATATTTTATTTTACGAATTGCATATAAAACAAACAAGATTCAAAGGGATTTCACATCAGGTATAGTATATGTATAAGCGTTCTCCCACAAACATAAAGATCATTAAACAATATACAATAAATATTATAAATTATAGATTAATACTATAATTTTCAGCCATTGTAGATATTTCCTGTTGTCCCTTTTATTTCATATACAGAAAATACTGGTTACAACTCTCTGGTAACTTGTTCTTATATATTCTTGTACGTCTCTTCATTAATGCGATACATAGAAAGAATCACATTTAGCGACTCTTTCCATGTCGCTTTCATAAGCCCTGTGTTTTAACAGGAAACAATACTTTTAATCTATTAAAAACACGTACTCCAATACAAATCCTTCTATATCACGGCATTTTACTTAACCTAAATGGCAGTATGTTCAAAATAACTTACTAGTAGTATTTTAGATAATCTATGCTTATCAAGTTCTGCCCTCACCGAGTTGCCATACTTGCTTACGTGCGTTTGTCATTTTCTTTTTCTTATGCAGTTTCTAGTAGAGAGTGGCCTGTGGTTGTAATTTTCAGCCATTTTAGTGTTTTCTGTTATCCTTTCCTTATTTAATTAAAATGGTTTTTTTTGTATGTGAAGTTCAAAATACAGTTCACCGGTATCAGGTATCATTATTTTACTCCTTGTAATTAGTCTGTGAAGTATTTTTTTTTTCATTTTAAAGGAACCAGAAACATATAAATCACATGTCTCTGAAAAGAATAAAATAGAAAATTTTAAAACCCAAACGATTTCAGTGGCTTTGGCAACAGAGCTACCGGGCGCGTCCCCAGTTGGTGGAAAGTGGGGAATACCATTTCTATATGGGCTAGTCAGGTCATAATATGACCGCAATCCATTGTAGCCAAACTGGGGGGAGAAACAACACGCTCCAGAAAAACTCTTTCTGGTGTCGTATAGAAGGATAAATTTCCTGCCCCTACCCATTTCTCTCATTTTCCAGTGGCATTCGAATTAACTCTTTTCCTCGGTTATCCCTTCCACCTTTATTTCTTCCTACTTTTGATTACTATTTTCAATTGATATATATACTTGTTTTCTTGCTCACTGTTCGGTAAACTCTATCTAATCAATCAATCAATTTAAACCACATTATATATTCACCTTTACATTTTATAATTATGCATTTTTGAATGTTACAAACAATTTTGAGACGTTGCGTTTGACACTTTTTCAAGTATAGAAAAATACCTATATCTTATTTTGAAACCTAGCTTTTAAAGGCAAGGAATTCGCTTTTCTTTGAACTTTATTCGATAATGAGGATGAGATGTCAACGTGTTATTTTGAAACTGCCATCGAGACTAGGACAACAAATTCAATTCTCAAAATATACTCCTAACATGAAAATGCCAAAATACAAGGCTCTTTACTGGTATAATTTTCTAGTATTATAACAGGAAATTAGTTTCAATACTGAGATAAAACTTTGCCGTTTATTAAAACCGAGAATTAAAAGGACTGTATTTAGGGGCATCAATCTTCTGATTATAAAACTTGGAACAGCTAGACGTGTTTTCCTTGTCAAAAGTTAATTTTCCAAAGTTTCTAACATATGCTGTCAAATAATGCGTTTTTTATTGAAGGCTCCCCTTTTATGCTCGTCAGCCTTGAATTGACATACTTTATTGGGGTTCAAGTACTTGTATTCTAGCACAAAAAGAAAATTCAATTTTTATCTTTTTGCATTCACATATGGGAAATTGTTGTTACATGCCACAATCTGCTATGAAACTACACAGGAAAAACAGATAAACGTAAACAACGATAGGAACTCGGGACAGCAGCTAAAGCCAACGGTATAGGGTTCAACCGGCTTATGGGTACCAATGCATTGCGAATAAACAAAATAGCTACGAATTACTAGAGTACGGATACAACTGGTGTATTTGTAAAATTTGGCGTGACTTATAGCATTTGAGATACAACTGTTGTTTACTATCTGAACCCCTGACCTCAGTTTCATGTGACCTTTTGAAATTTGAAAATTTCTCATATATTTGTATTTTCATGCTCAATCATTTATTTGAAAGGAACTTGAGTTCTGTATATGAATTCTATAATTTTATAATTCAGATACAGCGTCAAAAGGATTAGAAACACACTTTCAGTATAATGAAGTATTCTTGATTATTAAATAATGATGAAACTGTTAATTTGATACACTCAAAAAAAATGCATAATAATATACGCAACTTGCAGATACAAGTAAAATGCAATGAAAATGCGGAAAAAGTAGAGCCAGCTCGGAAAAGTAGGGTCAATACAGAAAATTAGGGACAAGACAATACAGGATATTTCGCTTCTGATTGTGAAGCTGTCATAGAAAGAGTTTTCATACTGGGCCTCCATTATGTCCTTCGAATAGTCGTAACGGGTTTCAAAAAGCCCCATTGTCACTCGGTGGTACATCAGACATATACGACCATCCTTGAACATAATACAGGCCTACTAGTACAGGCTCTATAACACTATGCTATTGTTCAAGTTCTACAATATTATATCACCTTTATTTAGCAGTTTAACAAATCCAATTTTCTGTTGAGAGTGTGGGGGTTCACTTCGGGTGGAATTGGGTACAGGCCTGCCGCTGGCATTTTGAAAATACCCCCTTTCATATAGTTCCCCAAGCAAAATATTGACACATTCATATTATAGTAATATAAAAATAAGCAACCCAAGTGTATAGTAAATATGTGTAATTTGAGTCAGAAAACCATTAATTTCACAGCAGGAATGTTCTTAAACATCAAATAATGATAAATACTTGATTAATTACAGCAACCAGTAGAGATTCTGGCCATTTGGGGTTAATTTGCGACCCATTTATATTTATGATGTCAAAAATTACTGCCCATTCATATAGTTGACAACTGCAAAAAACAGGGCCAT
>MJUU01041837.1:41881-89711 GCA_002080025.1 Modiolus philippinarum | reverse complement strand
GTGGAGAGTGTATTAACATAAACACTTGCAAATAGTAAATACATCCAATAGTAAATACATATATAGTTTAATTTTGGTTCTAGAGAAAAACATGAACAGGAATATCATCACAGCAACTTATAAAATTTGCGACGTCTAAATATTTATCTCTAATTCTTTTGAATATATTGAATAAAGGGAATCTCATATAAAACAGGATTATTCGTTATATTATACCAAAATATTAGATTATAAAACCTTGATAAATCCTCTCATAAACGAGTTTTATAACAAATCACCAGATCACACTTATTGACCCACTGGAAGTTGCCTTGCTCTGATGAAAAAAAAATGAATGAGTTAGAGCATAATTATATATATAGGAAAGCCGAAACGATTCAAAATCATAAGTGCACCAGACCAACCTTACTCCCTAAAAGTCTCTCAATCTAAGGCGGTTTCTAATTTGTCGTAAACTGCCGTCAATGGTTTTCTTTATAGAAACAAAACGCAGAATTTAATAATATGCATAGCTGATAGAGCACCCTATGCAAGAGTTCATGATATTGGTATAGAACTAAATTATTTGTGTTCTATACACTTCCAAATGCTCATTGGTTCGAACTAAATAAAAAATAAACAGCCATGGCTAAATCGATAGGACAACAACAATGTACAGCACACAGTTTAAATACATTAAATACAATAGTCTATTTACATGTCGTCTATCAGGCGAAATAGTTATCTAACACACAATAAATTTGAGATATATGAGGACTACTTCCGAGACAAGGGAAATTCACTAGAAGGACGGAAATAAAGCAAAACACATTAAAACTTAAGATAACAGGGAAGATGGCCAATTGAGTGGGCGAAGATAAAGAGCTGTTAACGCCTTAACTTTTTTTATTTTTTGACTTTTTTTTCACCCTTTTGTGTCCAGTTGAGTGATTATGTTTTAAAATTTAAACATAGCTGAAATCTGTAATTTGTTGTATATATGACGAGCCATATATCATTATAATTATTATTTCCATATATATCAATTAGCATTTACTATCTCTTTCAGAGCTCCTAAAAATCACATTTCCCACTGATATGGAAATCAATCACTTTTTTGCAAAACAAAACCAGAAAAACTTTGAGCAAATCTCATTTATATAACTACCCACTCCCCCATTTGATTCCAGGTATTAAAAATCAGTCCAATCAATTCTGAAATAGGAGGTATACATCTTTATTTAGTCACGAAGACTGTCAAATTAATTTTCATGAAAATCTATGAAGTGTGTCTGCAGAAAAGCGGATAAGAGATGGCTATCCACTTTGTAATGTAATGGTCAATATTGGAAACCCAAAAAAGCAATCACATCAAATTCTGAAATAGGATTTTACATCTACATTTATGATGCTAAATATCGAGCAAACACATTTCCAGTATAATAAATTAAATAATTGCGTAGAATACAAATGAAACTTGTCCACTGAATAAAAAAAATGCGCAATATCATACACAATATGCATATGCAAGTAAAATGCAAGACAAATACGCATTATACGGAAAAGTAGAGCCAAGACGGAAAAGCAGTGACAATACTGAAAAGTTTTGGCAATACAGGATATTTTACTTCCGATTTACGATATACAGAAAAGCACATTCCTTATAATACATCCGTCCTCCAGTAATTCATTCACAACATATCCCCGTCCCGTTCATATGGGACATTGGATCTGTTAGTGCGCTCGAGAAGAGTGTGTAGGAACTTAATATTGTAGAGACGGATCATTATTCAAGATAACTGGCAATAGTTGTTTCGACATAGGTTTTAATGTAAACAATATTTTATTAGAATAGTTTTGGGAACCATATTTTTATACCTCGGCTTGAAAAGTGATAGGGTTGTCCGTCTGTACGTCCCTACATTTGTGAGTCCACCCCGTTACACCTCAGGGTACTCATTTCTTATCCGCTACTCCTCCTTAACCAACAATGTAGATGTGAACCTCCTAGCTTTTTGGGGTTTCTCGTTGCAAAGCATGGACTTAGCAATTACATTACTCTTATCCTCTGGGCGTGCTATTTAATTGAAAAGATTTTCATGAAGCTTGAACACAGTTATTTCGTTTTATGTCCAAGGGGTAAGGCTTTAAAATTTTTCAGCACTAGACCACTTTCAGTACAGAAAAACTTTGACCAACTAATGGAAAAAATGAACCAGAGATTTGGGAAAAAAGATCTACCCCACTCAATAAGAAGACAATTACAAGAGGTCAAACAGAATGTTGACGAATCTATCGAAGAATTTGCTGAACGTGTTCAGGAACTAGCAACAGATGGATACATTGATGCCACTGAAGATATTATTGAATTGATGGTTGTCGATGCTTTTTTGAAGGGCTGCCACGACAAGAAGGCTGCTTTATCTGCAATGGATAAAAATCCAAACAGAATCGATAAAGCACTCCAATATGTCAAGAGTTCCATACACAACCAACGAGTACTTTTGGGCTACAAGAAACCAGCAGAAGTTCGAAAAGTACAGTTTGAAGTTCAAATATATGACGATACAGACTGATGACGACACTGGCAGCACAGTCCGAGTAATAAACAAGAAACCGAATTGGCAAAAAACTATGGAAACAAGAATGGAAAAGACAGAAAAAGAGGTTACAGGAATAAAAGACAATGTCGCAAAGATTTTGAATATACTATCTACTAAACAGAATGACAGAATGAGATCTAGATCGCCATCACCCAATAGAGGCCGTAGTCCTATAAAAGAAGTTATCTGTTATAGTTGTGAGGAAAAGGAACATTACAGTAACCAATGTCCACGAAAGAGAAGCCCATCACCAGCCAGAAAACCTTTAAACAACCAGGGATCGAGGACGTAGGCCAACCCCCGGTCCACCCTGATGACACAGGCCAACCACTACCAGATATCAACAGCAATCAAGTCTGTCATGTTAACAGCGCTGGTGACCCCAGCCTTGACAAGACAGACAATTCAGATGACACAGGCCAACCACCACCGGATACCAATAGCAATCAGACCGCCTGTCATGTTAACAGTGCTGGTGACCCCAGCCTTGACAAGACAGACAATTCAAAAATCGAAGTCAAAGAGATTACCACACAAACTAACAGAGGGATAAATCTTATAATACCAATCTCTGTAAATAATGTTAAAATAAATGATGTTGTAGACACAGGTGCTCAGATCACAATTATAACTGAAGAATTTGCTAAACAACTAAAACCACCTTAAATATTTGGAAATCCAGTTTCCTTGATTGGCGCGGGCCATGGAAGCAATATTACCGCCAGGACAGGAAAAACAGTCTCTTTCAAAATTGGACAGACAGAAACAAAATGGAGGGCTTTGGTTGGAAACATCTCAGACCATGTAATATTAGGCCTTGATTTGCTGCACCATTTACACGCAATGATAGACCTTTCTGAATACACCATAAAAATAGGTGAGGAGAAGATATTAGCAAATTGTATCCGAGCTGGAATGAACGAGAGCAGGATACGCAGGGTAAAGCTTGAAAAGCAACTGGTTATTCCACCAAAAACCACTGTTCAACTACAAGCAAAGTTAGAGGGATCATTGGATGAAGATTTATGTTTCCAGCCTGTCCACAATTTGAGGGGAGCTGTTATGCCATACACTGTTGTAACAGGGTATTCAAGAATACCAATCATCATAAAAAATTTTACTGATAATTCCATTTCACTCAAAAAAGATAGTACTATTGGAACTGGCGTTGAAATCGACACAACTCTAGATATCAATAATGATGCACCAAAAGTAAGGCAACTTAAAGAGTCACAGGAACATACATATGGGGTACCTCCACACTTAACTGATTTAATGGAAAGGTCAAAGAAACATCTAAATGAAGAACAATCTAAACAGCTTGCCCAGTTTTTGATAAATTACAAAGATACCTTTTCAACAAATGAATTTGATATTGGTCACTTTACAAAGAAGGTATACGTAGAACACCGTTAGGCTTTGAACAGCATGAAGAAAAACACATTCAAGATTTATTGACTAAAAAGGTTATACAACCCTCAACATCTGAATGGGCAGCAGCACCAGTGACATGTAGGAAAAAAGACGGTAAAATCAGGTACTGCATTGATTATAGAAAACTAAATGCAGTTACCCGGAAAGATGCATTTCCACTTCCCAGGATAGAGTCATGTATAGACCATTTACGAGGAACCAAATTCATGAGCTGTCTAGATATGTCATCGGGTTATTACCAATTTCAAATCCACAAAGACGACAGACATAAAACTGCGTTCATTACCAGATATGGACTATTAGAACACGTTCGTCTCAGTTTTGGATTGTGTAATAGACATAAAATTGCAGTGTATGGCATAACAGCCCCCCTCAAATTGTGGACAGGCTGGATACATAAATCTTCATCCAATGATTCCTCTGACATAATCGGTGGATGTGCAACTCCTATATTTCAGAATTTGATTTGACATGATTCATCGACAAACGAATGCAGAAGCAAAAAGCCGGGAAACAGGGAAAATTCTAAAATAAAAAATCCAAAAGTTTCAGGAATAAGTTGGGGAGCAGGGTATATATTAGTACAGTTTTTTTTAATTCATCTTAGAACATTAACTATAAGAGTACCTAGTAGAATGCTTATTTGCAATATTTTGTAATATACTGGCCTGGTATGATCGTTATTGACTCGGACTTTTTTGTGTTGGATTTATTAGAAAACACAAGATCTGCTCCGCTTGTGTTCGATTTCATATCGCCGTCTCTTATGTATTTTACTTTGAACAGGCAATTTTGCAAGATTTTACACACAGAAATGCAACAAACATTCGGCCACTGTCATTCATTGCATTTCACATGAAATAAAATTTTTCACTTCAGTTGCATTTTCATTTCAACCAATAACAAGAAAAATGTCACACAACATTTTCTTGATATTTTCTATTAATTTGTCAATTTTATATCAGGAATCCACTTATAACTTCTGCTTTTCTCGTAATTTTACGAACATTTTTAGACTGCTTAAAAATCCATTCAATAAAATTCTTAAGCAATATTTACATGTACAAGATTGCAAAAGAATGTGAACAGGTAGACGTAAAGATACTGAGGTATGTAAAAGACAAAAATTTTAAGCCAAGACACGATCTTTTTAGATGCACAAGACACCGGTGGATCCAGCCTTCGAAAAGAAAAAGAGAGATTCCAGCTTTTTTTTTGCCATTTTTGTAAATTCTCCTGAGACCGCTTTGTATCCGCCAAATTCAGAATTTGCACAAGTATTTAGATTTACAGGTGCGGGAAAAAAACAAATATTGTAATTAAACGCCATCATGTAAGTCTGAGGGTACGTTTAAAACAAGCCAATTTAAAATGACAAAAATGGTCCAAAACATCGGTGAACATTGAAATGTCTAAAGTTTCGAAATTTCTAGGAAAAATATAGTTAAATAGAACTTGGATGTATATATCTATTTTCATTTTCCTATGAAAGAGTAAAAAAAACAAACAAACAAAAAAAACAAAAACAAAACAAAAATACAAAACAGAAAAAAAACAACAAAAAACAAAAACAAACAAACAAACAAAAAACATAACAAAAAAAACCAAAACAAAAAACAAAACAAAAAAAAAACAAAAAGAAAAAAAAAATACAGATAAAACAAAATGAGACCGAAACTAACTACAAAATGAATAGATAAAATTAAGATATATAGAAAAAAATTTTTTTTGGTCCAACTTGTTGGCATTGCATTATATGTATATTATATGTGTATTTATTATTATTTTTTTTTGTTCTAGCCAAAATTTTGCAAATGTACACGCTTTTCATTCCATCTTAGGCAGCAGAAAAAGCCATTGATACTTGTTTTTTTTTCGAAGTGTGATAAATAGACAATATATTGTTAGTGTCTTTAAATATCAACTGTATTTGTACAAGGCTTAGAAACAGATTGACGTGCGAGCCTTTTGCGAGCATTTCAATCTTTTTCGTGCCGAGTACAAATACATTTGATATTTAAAGACACTTATATATTGTTTTTATCCTGCAATACTTAAACAACTTCATTTAAGGGAAAATATCACCTGAAAATGAATATTTTTGGGATTTCTGTCTGTCCATAATTACCGGAAGTGGGCGTGGCTTTACAGCTGTGCAGGATACAGCAAGGCAATACACGTAGGGCTTTATCTGTATAGTAAAAGCTACCATTGTAGGATAAAAAAAATCCAGCAACAAATGCAAACTGCGAGACTTTATTTTATTTCTCTGAATTCAAAATAAACCTTTAAAAATCGATAGCCCCTTTCTCCAAACAGGGCATTGATTTTCCAGTGACTACTTGAATCCAACAAAAACAATGTACACCTAGGTGTTGTGAGTGTTAAGATAGGTCAGGAATCTTGCTTACCTCACTCTGTTCTTCCCTTTTATTCAGGTCAGTATAGTCATTGTTTGCCAATATGAATTGTTCTTCCAAATGATATAGAGATTGCACCCCTTGTTGTTAAACCCACATTCATTGAATGTCTGCTGTATTTGTTTGGCACCTGCTTTGTCATTTTGCCCCTTAGATTTCAGTTCTTGACACTTCTTTTCGGTAATTTTATTATGTATATACTTCATTTATTGTTTCACTTTCCTAAATATAATTTTTCATCTCTTTACATATTGTAACAATCATTATATTAATTTCTTTTTTAATACCAAACACTTCCTCATGATAAACTAAAATCACGAATCAAAAGAAGCATCCAAAAAGCATTTGCCGAAGCAAAAAAAAAATGCTGTATTAGGTTATAAATCATTTTTTTTTTCAAAAACCAATTTAAAAGGAAAAGTATGCTATGATGAGAAACAGGTATGTAGTATGCTTGATTTTCTAATTGATAATATATTTGTCATATTTGGAGGTGCTATAAATCAAAAGCAAGTTAGCATACAAATGGGCGCTAATTGTGCACCTTTACTCGCTGACTTATTTCTATATTTTTTGTCATTTCTTCGGAGGCTCGTAAAAAATCATAAAATAAAAGATGCTATACATACTGATGATGTTATTTCCATCAATAATGCTTATTTTGCTAAATGGATCCCATTAATATATCCGCCAAGAACTAGAGATAAAGGAAACGACAGACACCATATCTACATCTTTTTTGGACTTACATCTCGAATTTGACGAAGTACTAAAATGTAAGACAAAAGGGACGATTTTAATTTCAAAATTAGCAAATTCTCTAATATGGACAGTAATATTACAGCTTCTCCTGCTTACGGAGTGTATGTTTCACAGCTGATTCGTTACGCTAGAGCTAGCACAAATTATATAGACTTTCTCATTAGAAATAGCGATCTCCGTGTCCGTCTTATTAATCAAGGCTTCAAAAATTCCGTCTCATGCGATCATTAAAAAGTTTCCCTTGTGGAAAATTTGTAGTTCCGGTCCGAACCCTGATTCAAGAGTCTTTCTTTACTTATATTTCAGAGATGATAATTTCTTTAAACTGTCTACGACCTTTCAATGGCAATTGCTGTTGAGTTGCTACCAGACACTGCCGCAATGGAGAGGGAGGTTTGTCTAGCCATTAACCGGTTTAAGCTACCATTTCTTTTGAAATGCCTGTACCAAGTCAGGTCGATTGACAGTTGTTTGTCGGTGCTTTTGTTGTCGTTATTGTCTTATATATCACACTGTTATTTTAGTTTAGTCTTTCCGATGATGTTTGTGATTCAGAATTTCCGTTCTGATATTTATGTACAAAGAGATGAATATATGTATTTCAAAATTTCACCATGGTCTTGTTTGAGGTTCAGAGAAGTATCATATACCGTGGTTTTTTTATTGGTTTTGTCTTAATAGGGTTAGAAAATAACATTTACCAATTAGCCACCCAAAAGATTTTTCAAAACATGAGTTTTACTTGGTGTTTGGATAAACATTCCACTGACTTACGACCTGTCAAAGGCAGTTGCTGTTGAGTTGATTCCGGATACTGCCGCAATGGAAGGGGAGGTTTGGCTAGCCATAAAACCGGTTTAACCCACCATTTCTTTTGAAATGCCTGTACCAAGTCAGGACCATTTTGCCGGTGTTTTCCACCTGATTTGTCTTTTTGTCTCATGGACTTCGGCTCTTGGACATCTTATTCGGTAATTTTGTTATTACTCCCATAAAGTAGACGACCACGCACCCCATTCAACTCACGTTTCTCTCTGTAAAGGTGCATAATGGCACTATAAAATATTTTGTAAATACACTAGGAAACTAGTATACGTAAACAATGGTAACAGACTGGGCACTATTGTGTTCATGACTATTCTACAATTGGTTCCACCACATCTTGTGACAACATTTTGCATTCCTGTTTCGTATAATAGAAATTAGTCGATATGGAAATTGGATGTGGTTATATATATTGGACCATTTCAGTTGACAATTTTTTCCGGTAGTTTTGCACCTGCTGTCTCTTTTTGCCCATTTGATTTCGGCCCATGACAATTCTGTTCGGTAATTTTGTTATTTCCCCCATTTTTTATTTGATATTTATTATCGGTTCATCTACACCTAAAGAAAATAAGTTGTCTGAAGAAACTAAATATAGAGTGACTTAGTAGGTATTTAGTTATTTGTATCTCGTTGAATTACTCACAACATTATAGATCAATAAGTACATTTATTGTACAGCAATATAATAAGCAACCAAATGCAAGCGTGCAATAAATAGTGCAATATAACTTGATTTCCATGATTTCATTGACAACAAAAATCCTCTTTTTAACTGAAATTGTAGCTTTGCTATCCAATAAAAGTGTTATTGCATGAATATTGGGGAATATCAACTTATCCCTCGAAGAATATCTATTGCACTCGCAAGGTCATGAATATTGGGGAATATCAACTTATCCCTCGAAGAATATCTATTGCACTCGCAAGCTCGCGCAATATAAAATTCTACTCGTAACAATATTTCCCAATATTCATGCAATAACCCCATAGTATATAGCAAAAGAACTATTTTCGTTGAAGCAAATGTTTGACATCAACTAAATATTTCAAAACTTAAATACCTGTTCAAATGAACAGGAGTTATAATAACATACACATTTTTATACTTATCCTTTGTAAGAAATATCTGAACGATAGAATACCCTATCTTGTTTCGTACTATTATTTTCAAGTTCAGTCTGCAATAACCCTCACTTGGTACAGAAATGCCAAAAGAAAGTGTGGCTTAAACCGCTTTTATGACTAGCTAAGCCTCCCCTTCCAAGGCAGTAGTGCCCGGCAGAGCAAAACGAACCAGTGGAACAGCGCTTTTATAGTTGTTCTTAATCTTGAAGGCACCATAAGGCCTTCAACAATGAGCTATGTTCATTCCTCATAGTAAGTTCAAGACTGCCCCTGGCACCGGTTTAAGTGGAATTCATTTCTAGATTTCGAAAAACGCTGAATCCACGGCTTTTTATCCTTGGATGCGAGATTGTCAACAAATATTAAAAGTTTCTTACAATCACTGTCATCCATTAATAACATGAACTTCAAAGCTAAGGATTATCTCCCTCTCGCATAGCTCTGTCCTTAGCTGATTTTGGCTTTTTGGCTAATATTTAGACCCTCGTGGTAATTTTTTCTATCAACTTGTACACATATTTCGGTATATGGATTTCCAAATTTTTTATTTTATCTGCACTGAGGAGACATAAATTGTCGAAATGTGCATATGCAGAACTTCGGTATTTTGTTATTCATTATTTTAATTCGCTAATTATGCCCTATGGGCACATGACTATTTCGAATAATGAAAGCCTTATATACTCGAAAAATATGCTTGGACATCATATGTGTTTTCTAGACAACATCAACAATCTTTTTTGTATAAAGATGAGCAATAGACATACAATGCTAAAGATAGACTTTTACTTTCAAAATATTAGAGCGAATTACTTCGGATAATGCACTTTTATGCCTGCAAGAAAAGGTATGTTATGTCTGGTAAACACATTGCAGTGAGTGCGCATGCTTCACATTCCTATCTGTTGAGCTTTAACATGTGACCTAGAAATTTGTTAACCAAAAATAGATATACAGTCGACACGGTACAGGAATCATTTTGTGCATGTATGAAAAAATGGGCCTGAAATAGCTATTATTTGTTTGGATCTATTTCCAACCATTTCTGGTGATGCTTCAGTAATAACTAAGGGGTCAATTCTTTGTAAAAGTTGATCATCCTGAAAGAACAGTTGCAAGTAGTTGAAGCCCATTTTACATCTAATTATTTTTGCCATTTAGAAATAGAAATATTTTTTCCGTTTTTATCGTCATTGATAATTAAGACTCTTTTAGGGATAGTCTGTCATTGGCATACAGGGAAGCAGACTATGCCGGCATTCCACTGATCTCCTGACTGTTTCTTTATAAAGATACATTTCTCGACCACTTTTTTACTGAAATGTTGTTAAAAATGTCATAAACTGATAAAAAAATCCCGAAAACCTGGGACGAAACTTACAAAAACAAATACAAATACAAATATCTATTGGTACGAACTCAATTACAATAATTACAAATCTAATACAATTTACAATATATAAAAAAATCGAAAAATAACTTGTACACATAAACAAGGTAGAAATATTGTTGACGAATGAAACCAAAGGAACAAAATTAAGACATATTAGACTTTCTTATATCAACTATATCAACTAAGTTTTGAATAAATGTATATAAATGATGAGAATAAGATTAATACCTTCATAACTATTTTGATGAACTTTTTTTCGCTAAGGTTATGACAATTTATTTGTGAAATGGGAGACAACTTGGTAAGGAGTGTTTTTCTTTCATTTGAATATTTAGGACAGTGCAAAATGAAATGATTTTTGTCTTTAACGACAGAATTGTTACACATTTTACAAAGTCTGTCTTCTCTTTTAATATTATTATGCCTACCCTTTTCGATTTCTAAGGTGTGAGAACTTAACCTTAATTTGGCGATGCAAGCTCGGTCTTGAAGCGACTCAAGTTGGTCAACATAGTTTACACGCTTATGTGATAAACAAAACGTTTTGAAAACAGTTTATTGGACTCCCGGATACATGCATTTTGATCCTGTAGAAAGTTATCATGAATGCGTTGTTTTATTTGCGGCAATAGGGGTTTGAGATCAACATTAAAGGAGGTTAAGTATGCAAAACCTAGGTTTTGGAGACAAGTTTTCATATGTTTGGTCCATAAATTGGTTTCCAATGTTTTAAAGAATATATCATTCACCAAAGTATTATCCGATACCCTTATATGATTTAGGAATTTTACTGAATGAATAATAACTTTTGAACTAATTGGGAGTCTACCAATTTCAGAAAGACATGCACTGTTTGTTGTCTAACAGTTGACACCTAAAATGTCTTTTTATAAACTTGATATGAAATTTCTCATACTGAAGAGAGTTGATGTTAGAGAATACGCCTGCTGATTCGATGCCCCAGACTTTTCTACCATATAATAATATTGGCGAGACCATCACATCAAATAGTTTCTCTTACATTCTTTACGTGATAGGGGATATTGAAAGGCTATTCTTCATGATTCCGATAAATTGGCTTTGGGATCCAATGACCTGAAGATTTTACAGGTATACTGGCCTCTCACTGATACTACCGCTTTGTACTGAAATCCATGACGATTCTTTACCAAATGCTTTGGGAAGTTTTGAATTTTATTTTTTTTTCTTTCGTAGTGCGGCAGTTTTACAAGCAGACTAGGCTCCTTGAGCTTGCGGACAGTTTCGCGGCGAGCACCCCTTGACCCATCTTTCTAAATTACGTTAAGTATGTTCTTTGACAGGGACAGTGACATTCGGTGTACAGTAAACTGTCATGTAAATTAGTGTAAATTAATGTAAGCTATTGCAAAGGAATGGATGTGACTTTGTGTGTGTGTGTGTTTATACGTATATAGAACTATTTCTTTATATGTTATTGTTCTCCAAGTCCTCCTATATGCTTTCCAATCCAAACTACAACACAATTTTATGAAAAAAGAATCATATTGATTTTTTCTCTCAATTCGGTCTTTTCTATGTTTAAAAAAAAATAACCATATTCTCTGTGAAATTCTTGAAAGATACCTTTGAAATTTTTTTTTCTCTATCGTTGCGAAAACGTTCCCTATTTTTTGAACAAAAAAACACAATTTATATTGCTTATAATAATCAGTCTTGTAATTAACATGTTCTCTTTGTCAGTAACTTATATATACATGTCTTTTGCCAATAAAACATTATAAAAAAAAGTATGTTCTTTCCTTCTCAAGATTGTGGTCTTGTAGTTAGAATTCTACCTGTATTGGGTTTTATTTGTACTTTTATTATACTTTAGGGAAACGGGTTGGAGAAATTAGAATTTTGGGTTCCCAAAAACCGGTTTAACCCTAGCTCTTGCTAAGGCCGGCACCAAGTCCGGTTGTCCCAAGTTCCTATCGTTGTCTACGTTTGTCTTTATATATATATATTTTTCTTGTGCAGTTTTCGGGTAGATTATGGCATATGATTTTAATTTTCGGCCATTGTAAGTCATTCCTGTTATCTTCTCTATCTTAATTCACAAAAAACTTTGGTCAGCAATATGATGAAGCAAGCTACTTAAAATGATTGCATTATCACCAACCCAATCCAAGTGAAAGAGAAGACTGTAATATATTGCATATAGTACTGCTAACTGATATCTAGTGCAAACATTATTTAAGACAGATCCATGAAGGATGGGAAAAGGCCATTAATTTAAACTTTAAACAGAGATTAATATTGTTACTGTATATTGCACTTTTTACAATAAAAGCCATGGACCAAAACCATTTAATTAAAATAATACTGTTTAGAGGTTGTTAAAATGGTCAATATTTATGTTTTATCAGAAAATTACATTTATGCCTCATTTCGACAATAAAAAAGCTTTTGTCGAGCAAGCAGGTATGAGCAAAGCTCATTGTTGAAGGTCTCCTGGTATTTCAAAAGAACAGCAACAATACAAGTGTTGTTCGCTGTTTGGATCATGTATTTGTAGAAACTTTGTCTCATGTAGAAAAAAGAAGGGAGACGGGGAATGTGTCAAAGAGACAACGACCCAAAGGGGAGTAATAACAACTCAAAGCCACCATAAGATCTTCAATGAACGGTGAGAAAACCCCACACCCAACGGCAGGTCGGAGTCGGCCCCTGAACAAAGAGCAATCAAGTCCAGCGAAATAAACATCATCCTAGACTCCTATAGACATAAAGTAAACTAACTAGAAAAAGGACAAGACACACAAAGGCTTAATAAATTCCTGACTTAGGACAGGCGCAAACCTGTTGCTGGGGGGTTAAACTAGTTTTATTGGATCCAAACCTTCCCCCTACAGCCAATGTGCATTTACTCTGTATCATTTCTTTATCTGTTATATAGGTGATACTACTTGCAATTTAATATCAAAAATATCATTACGAAAATCCATAATTGGTGTATAAGCAAATCAGCATGAAGAAACATTGGATCGTAGATTTCAGTAAAAGTTAAGCTGAAAAAGGTGACGCCGTCTCTGTTTTCATATTGTTACCAAATAGCTTATCTTGTTTCAAGATTTCAGGGTTTCATGATAAATTTTAATTTCAAAAGATATATAGAAATACAAATGTATAAAAATTGAAAAATAACAGGACCATTGATGATCTTTTACAACCTTTTTTTAATCCTATGAACCTCTTCTGAATCCGACATGCCTGTGAGTCTTTGAGAATATGTTTGTTTCTAAGTTAGAAGAAACTTTTGCAGGTTATTTTACAGTATCCCTATTGTAAAGTAAAGTATTATACCGTTAATCCATGTGACATACACGCGACTCCGACCTGCCGTCGGGTGTGAGGTTTCCTCCTCGTTCATTGAAGATCTTATGGTGGCTTTGAGTTGTTATTACCCCCCTTTGGGTCGTTAACTAACTAAACATATTTTATTTGCAACTTATACAAGTATGAGAAATATGGGTAATAACAAAATTTCCGAACAGAATTGTGAAGAGCTGAAGTACATGAGACAAAAAGACAAATCAGGTGGAAACAACCGGCAAAATTGTAGACATCAATGGTCCTGACCTGGTACAGGTACTTCAAAAGAAATGGTGGGTTTAAATAACGTTGACATCCTCAGATAAACTCTCCAAGGATTGAGACCGGGTGTGTGGACAGGGCAAGTTTTTCCTGCTATGCACTCATCACCCCTCATGTGAGAAATGAAATGTCCCGTAAGTCGAGTGGCAACCAGGAAGAAGTCAAGTCCGTTGATTTGAAATTTAAGAATTATCCATGTTGAAATAAAACTAAATTTACTACTTAATGCTGAAGAGAAAGGACAAAGTGCGATAAGGGCCTGATTTTGCCCTAAATTTCGGTGATTTTTTAAGCTGCACCTGGATATTTTCTTTAATGTTGGTTTTAAAGTTCAGATACCACTTAAGGAAAAAATACAAAATTTAGAACCCATGACGTCACAATAGGTACAGTTCTGACGTCATGTTGAAGCTACTTTTGAACGTTTTCATAGAAATACAAGGAATTTGGCATATTTTCGAACGGTTTTTCTAATCGGAAATAGAACCAATTATATATTTTACCAAATTGTTACTACACATGCATTGGACCTCCCATGTGAATATTTTTGTGGTTCTTGCCTGTGCTGTATGTTTCCTCTTTAGAAAAAGTAGTCAGAGTGAGTCAAATTTGTCATTTTTCGAGAAAAATTGCAATTTGTCCCATTTTCTACACTGAAAAACTCTGTAATCGTACATCAATACCCGAGTAATCTTCCTTTTAACTATTAACCTATATCCATAGAACATTTCAACAATATATAATGTGAATTTAAGCAAACTTATTTTCTGAGGCCAAATAAGGCCAAATAAGGCCCTTACCGCACCTACTCCTTTATTCAAAGATATATACACACATTCAAATAAATTAAATAATTGTTTCATATTCCAAAAAAAATGTATTCATATAAAACTAACCCCGCTTCCGACTGCCCATCCTGCCACGTCATTTGCGCATGGTAACAGATCTCTGTCGTTGTTCTTAAAATCATAACATTCGTACTCCCGTCCAACATATTTATGTGGCTTACGACATTTCAAACTAAAATAAAAAAGAACAATAATTTTACATAGGGCTGATAGTAAAGGCAGCGTAGAAGCTGAACACCTATTTGTACAAATAACTAAAATTCCAGATCAATTTTGCAGAGTTTTGTTCTTTAAAGCTAAACTTAGCTTAATGTAGACCTTTGATAATATTTGCCGTCACCTGTAAAACATTTCTTGGTATTCAGTTATGCAAATATTTCGAAGAAACACCATTGCTGCATAGCCATATATTTCAAATTAATTGCATGTGAAGTCAGCATTTTGCTGTCTTGCATCAAGGTAGTACGATTGTAACCGTGCTTGTTAATATTTAAATCTGGTTTTAACAATGGATTCGTTTCACGAAAAATGACAATTAAGTACCTTCCGAAACTGCAACACTTGAAAAAAAAAAGAAAAACAGAAACACGTTAGACGTTAGACAACAATAACTGTTATATTCCAGATGCAGCGTGGTTATTTGGTAAATGTGTTTTGAATCTGACGGATGTCCCTGTATTCTCTATTTTGATCATTTTGACTTCTCTTACAACAGAATTTGCCTCTTCACCATTTTGTCATCTCTGTTTAATGGTTTTATGATTCGTAATTGTAAATTTAGTGATTGATTTTACCTTTTAAGGGGGCGGTGGTTTAATCATTATATTGTGTTAACTGGGCCGTTGCATGTAACACTTTCATTATACTTTTAATAGTTTTCTTTAAAAATACACGGATAGTGCCAAATTTTTGTGTGTGTTCTTTTCAATAATGGGTTATAAGACTTCAACATTTAAAATCTATAAGTGTGCAATATCAAAGAACTGCAGAGATTTGAAACTACTAGAAGTTGTTAATGTATCATTTGTATCTCTACCGAGGAGACTTGAATTGTCTGATTTGACCTCTGCAAAACCAATTTCGCAAACTGAGATAAGTAACAAACTATTTCGCAATTGTAACTAGAATCTCATAGAACAGTTACTTAGTCTTTGATCAACAACTTCCGGAAAGTCCACGAACGCCTTGAGTAATGGCAAAATCTGACATCATTAAAAAGCATTTTAGAAACGTCACTTGATTGCTCCATCCACCCATGTCATCCAGTTTGAGTATAACCCCCCCCCCAAAAAAAAGTTCCGATCTTCACACTACAGTATTAAAAAATCCTCTCCACCCTCCATATTCAATTTTTTATTCTTGTTTTTCGGCCAGATCTAGTTGCTTATCAATTGAAATAAATTTTACCATAATATCTGTATCTTTGTCAAGGCCTTTCAAATTTTTTCTTCTCCATGTAACAGAATCCAATCCTGTGTTTGGTCAGTTTCATGTTCCACGTGTCCATTACTATGGCGGTCCTGTAACTTGTAAAGTGCATAAACTTTCTTAAACTGCTGTCGATTTTTTTTTAATTCAGCACACTTTTTCAACCTATCGTTTCATTCCTTTATACGTATGCATGCTTCTATAATGGAAGGTCGTGAGCCATGACGATCTTCGGTATATATTTTCTTTTGGAATAATGTTATTACCTTCAGTATTGCAAATATAGAAACTACTTGAAACACAATGGATGAATTATGAAAGACTGGCAGAATTGTATGCAGGCGAAATAGCAATATCATAGAATTGTGATAATAACACAATGTATGGTTTAAATATATATCCTAAAGTTTCATCAAGTTATGTTCAGAATAATATAGGCAACCCCTTTTTAATGTGAAACCCAGGAGCCTGTCAACAAATATAGGGAAACACAAAGGAATATTGTCAATATTTAAGTCATCATTAGAACAAACAGGATTTAGGATAATCAGTGTTATGCCTCTATAGCGCCATCAACCTAGCTGTCTCCAATTCCCCAACAACTCTACAACACCATGGACACATCTGGGAAAAAAGTTGCTGACAAATCAGTGTCAGTTGTAGGCGGAAGATGCACAAAGTAGGGAGGAAAGCAGAAAGAAAGAAGTAATTGTCACTCACGGTAATGGTATAAAAGACAAATAAGATATATTTAAGACAAGTTTCACGAATGATGGAACTATTAATAATGATACTGTAAACTACTTTATTATAATGATATTTTTACAATCAAATCCATTTGGATCAAAAGCTGTGTAAAGGGTTGCTGCAATAATCTATATTTCTCACTCTAGAATGGCCGCAACCTGCGATCGAAAAAAGGTCATTACAGAAGCTTTTGATTGGTGTATATAGGCCAAACATCGCCAAGGACCATATATTGAACCACAGGTTTGGTAAGACTGAGTTATTTTGCCAAAATTCTACCCCATAATAATATGAAAATAACCATTTAATTGTGATAGTTAGATACTTACATTAGAATTATCCAGTAACTAATCTCGTTTCACAATTTTCAGAGTTTTCATTATTTTTCATTCAAAATTGTTAAGAAATTGATTTAAGTATCTCCCTCATCAAAGCTCTGTCCTTAATTGATTTTGGCTGTTCATTTAGACCATATTGGTTGTTTGCTCTCTATCAGTTTTAAACATCTTTGAGTTAATGGTCTTCCAAACATTTAGATTTTATCTGCACTGAAGAAACATAAGTTGTCGAAATGCGCATATGCAGAAAATAAATTCACAGTAACTTCGGTATTTACAAGGTGTAAATAGTTGCAACGGATAGAAACACAAATTGGAAAATTTAGCTAAACTCACTAGATTGCACCAATTTTCAACATTTTTTTTGTGACAATTACCCAGTTCGAACAAGATGAAAGCATGTTAGAGATTATACTGTTTGAATTTATGGCGAATGCACAAGTTTGGCCTGAACTAAAACGTTGCCTTTCAGCTAGCATTTCAAGAAAACTCATTGCATTTGAAATACTGTCGATTTTAATTCAGTTCATTACGGCAACTAGGAAACTAGATTCAGTAAGATTTGGGATCAACCGTTTTCCCTTTTTGGACCATTCCCCTGTTTAGTAATTACGACCAATATGGTGTTGTATGTAGGAAGAGGGTTCTGTTCCGACACAAACATTTTAGAATAAAAAGAACAGCTATTGAATTAATCTCTACACAAATCTGATAGCGTTATATGTCATAAATGTACACAAATACTAGGAAATTAATATTAGCTTAGTCTAGAATAATGCTGTAGCGTTTTGTAATTGTATTGCATGCATGTTATTAGTAAAAAAATATGTTTAAATCAAAAGTAGAAGGCGCTTAACCGTTGGCGAATCCTCCTAAAGGAATTCACGTAAACATCGTACTTGTACATGTCCATGGATAATGGGACTTGAATAATGGTTGAAAGCAGTGCCTTTTTCAATTACACAAAACATCTGGGACATCATTTGACAAAGATAACACATCATGTGATTCATTGAAATTTAGACTGCACTGAGTGTACCATATAAGATAAGAAAGCTGTCAATTTCGAAATCAAATTATGATAACTGGTAATCATGAAACTTCAGTTGAGATTTCTGTTAATTCTAGGCACATTTTGGTTCGCACAGACTTCACAGCAGACTGAACCTGTTACCTCAGAAAACTATCTGTTGCATGAAGTTTTGGATCATGATGGGAAATATCATGTTTACTGGAAATTTAACACAAGTCACATAACATTTGAAGTTCACGTACAAACAAGGGGATATGTCGGATTTGGTATTTCACCAAATGGTAAAATGTATCCATCTGATGTAGTTATAGGATGGGTAAAAGATGGTGTTGCTCATTTTACTGTAAGTAATTTACGAATAGATAGAAAAATGTTCGTGAAACATCATATCACTGAAAATCTGACAAATATGGATTCAGTGTCGTATTTTCGTGGCTTATCTCGATTTCATAATATCTAAGAGTCTGAAAGCATTTCTAGATTTACTTATCACTGTATGATGGGAATCATGTATAAAAGAGATCATTATATTAATCATTGTTAGACTTTTATAGCGGAGTAAGAAGGGCATGTTGCATAGAAACGTTTATACTTACATTTCCGTATCATCTGATGGTACCTATATTTTGTAGGATCTTTGCAATATTTGCATTAAGTTTTGTTTTGGTCTTGTGTCAGTTTCTTAAGTTTTTGCAGGGATGCTGACTTACCATTTTGTAAGGTTAGATGATACAGTTGTTGAGATATGTTTTTATATGAATAAAACGATCGGTTGGAAAAAAGTGTGCTGAAATAATAAAGATGGGAGTCAACGAGAAAACATTTAATTTTTCCATTTTATTTGTAATACCGCCTCTCAATAAAAATATTTGTCCGAATAAGAAATAATTACCATCATTTTAAAAATTTTATGCACTTTACACATTTCAGGATCGTCATACCATTGGACACTTGCAACCTAAAACTGACCAATCACAGGACTGGATTCTTTTACATGGAGAGGAAAATGACTTTGGAACAATGCTTAAATTTGAAAGACCTTTAGTCACTTGTGATGACAACGATATAGATGTTGTGGTAAAGTTTATGTTTATTTATAAGCAACTGAATCAGGTAAAAAAAAACTCAAGTTACAATCGAGGCACTGAGAGGAAATTTTTATACCGGAATGTGGAATCTTACGTCTAATTACACTGAATGTGAAAAATGGTTGGTTGGGCAATCACGTGGCTGTACTTAAAATCTTTTTTAATGTGAGATATTGACATGACTTTGTCTGCGTTCGCAGTTTTTCCATAAGATTTTCACAGTTTGTTAATTTCAAATTTGTTGATCGAAGCAGGATTAGTTTCTGTTATATGAGCCTCTAGTTGTTATTGCAAAATAGTTTCTGACCACCTTGATTGCTAGGTTAGTGGCCGATGCCACTGCTGGTGGACCAGAGGTCCCCGAGGGTATTCACCAGCCCAATAGTCAGACTTATCTGACATGAAAATTAACCTCGCATTTTATAGAAATTTACAGTTTTTATAAAATTCTAACTTCTTAAAAATACTGAGGCTTCTTTCCGTGTATGACACTCGGTGGATGTCCTTGGTACTGAATTTGGCCTCCTGTTTCGATATTTTTGCTAATGAGTACTTCTTTTCTAGCTACATTAGGATTATGGCTTTCCATATTGATTCTTATGTTGCTGATGAGAGGTTACTCATTGAAACAGGTGTACAGCATAAAGAAATTTACAGTTTTTATGCAACTTGGGTAATTTTGTATTTTAGTTCTGGAGATGGCAAATCTGAAAAAAAAATCAGTCTTCTCACTGCAGATACAAATGAACCATTCGGAACGCAAAAAAAAAACAACAACAACAACAACAAAAAAAAAAAAACAAAACAAAAACAAAACAAAAAAAAACCAAACAAACAAAAACAATTGTGGGAAAGGAAAACCAAATCAATTAAGGAGAAAATTAGTATAAATAGATATATGCAAATTTTCAAATAAATTCAATTGGTGAGTACTTGCCTCTCACTAGTATTTGTATCAATTTTCCGGTTTATGGTCTTCCAGATAATTGGTCTGCACTGAAGAGGCATAAGTTTTCGAAATGAGCAGCTGCAACCTGCAACTGGTTTACAGTAAATTCGGTATATAGTTATTACTGACAAATATACATTTAATTCCAGAATAAACACAATGTATTACAATTATATTTGTTTTTTATGTGTTCTGAGGAATTTGCGTTTGATGTCTCCACTCAACCTCCTTCGCATAAATAAACCACATGTATTTCTAATTTCTAAACTTTTTGCATTTATTGTATCACTTCATTTTGCCTTTGCTTTGTCTTCATATATAATTAAATCATATTGAAAGTTTGGTTTTGGAAGTTTTAAATTGTAATATTTAGAAACATTTTGTTTTATATGCAGGACGATACAATGAGAATGATATTTTCTTATCATCCTGATGACCCAAAAGATGAGAACAATCTACAATGGCATGGCGCTACCAGGAGAGGAGCTAAAAGTATGCTGTTACTGTCGACTTCCAAGCAGTACAAACTGCCAAACGACGTACAAACACGAGATCTAGTTCACAAAAACGTGAGTTTGTGATACACCTTTGATAAAGATTTGCATGTAATCTTAGTATTAAAAATAAAAAAATAGAGGAATTGTAAAGCATATTCAGAAACCATATGCAAATACCCCTTTTATTGGCATGAAACTGCATCCAACTTGTAAAAGTCAATATGTTTCTCCATTTCGTTGTCTTTTTTGTTACAATTTCTGTGTTTTACTAGTCGAGTTTTATGAAACTAGATACGAACTGCTTGTAAAGTTAAAAGTGTATGATGTCTGTGTTCAGTCTGTTAGTTGAATGTCTTATTATGTTTTGATTTTATATTTGATCCGAGGGTTAGACAGGAATATGGTCCACATTTCCATTTTAAGGATAGTTTGATTCAGGTTAGAAATATTAGACTCAAAACATGTTGAAACACCTGACCAGTTCAGCTCTTGGAATATTTGAAAGTGCTAAGATCTTTCATTAAGCAATCCCAATATGAAATATAGAAATTTTACATGGTTAAATTGCGACGTATTAGTTTAAAAGTATGTTTATTTGTGGACGTTAACTTATGTTAGAATGCTTACTTATACAAAGTGTGTATCATTGATATCATCTAGATGTGTTGTAGTTGAATTCATTATGTTGCCTTCATCCTTTTCAGTAAGTCCACTTTTGTTTTCGACAGGAATCTGTCGTGGTTTCGTTTTGGTCTGTAGTTTCCAATTGTTGTCAACACATGTTTTTCATGTTTGTGCATACTACGATCAAAAAAGTGTATGTTTGTAACAGGAGACCATGAATGAGGTTGTCACTTCGTTTTCTTACGACAAATTTTGGTAAAAAAACCTTCACCTTCTCACCCATTAACTATTATTTTTCTCATACAAAATATCCAATTTGCCATGTTTTATTTTTCATATCATAATTTTTTCCAGTGATATCCGACACATTTTGTAGTTCCACTTTCAAACGAAACGTCAAACATATCATTATGGGATTTGTTCTTTATTTTCAGTTCCATATTCCAACAAAACGCACGACATACCATTGTAGAGTTTATTCTTTGGCAGATATAACCACCAAGCATCACATGGTAAAGGTAAGATTTTGATGTTTGACGTTCTATGATAGATTTTATCAGAGACTTCTGAAGATTTCTATATTGTCAGACTAACATCCTTTCTACTGCAAACACAGGCACAAGGAACAAAACAGAATAAAGCGACGTCCTTCATTTCAAAACACATTTACCAAATAGTCACATTACATTTGAAATATAAGTGTGGTATAGTGTTATTGTCAAATGCGTTTCTGTTTTTCTTTTTCTTTTATATCAAGTTTTGCTATGTTGATGTTTTATACCTGAGAGAAAATATTATTAAGGATTTTCTTTAAACTAAAATTTCAAGAACAAAGCTTTGCACCAGACAGAATAATTAATTATCTATAATTTTAATTATTTGTACAAATTAGTGTTCAGCTTTAACCCCGGCTCTACCATCAACTCTAAGCAAAAGCATTGTTTTTTAATTTCAGTTTGAGGCTGTAATTCAGAAAGGCCATGAACCATTTGTACACCACATGAATGTTTACAAATGTCGTAAGCCACATAAATATGTTGGAAGGGAGTATGAATGTTATGATTTTAAGAACAACGACAGAGATCTGTTACCATGTGCAAATGTTGTAGCAGGATGGGCAGTCGGAAGCGGGGTAAGTTATAGATCTTATACAATTTCCGATGGGTTTCCACCTGCTTTGTTATTTTGCCTCTTTGACTTTGACCCTTGAGAAATTCTGTTCGGTAATTTTGTTATTACCACCATGAATACATTTATTATTCTTTATTGATAATTACTGAAATCATTGTGTTTCTTTAACGAATTTAATATCTTTTCAACGTAAAAAAGTAAATTTATAAAGACACGGATAAAGTAAATTTATAAAGACACGGATAAAGTAAATTTATAAAGACACGGATAAAGTAAATTTAGAAAGACACGGATAAAGTAAATTTATAAAGACACGGATAAAGTAAATTTATAAAGACACGGATAAAGTAAATTTCAATACAATATAAATACATCAGCAAATGAATAACGAAGCAAAGGAGAAAAAGAGGAGAGAGAGAGAGAGAGAGAGAGAGAGAGAGAGAGAGCAAAAAAAAAAATCAATCAGATGCAACACAAAAGGAGACAATATGACAAAAGACAAATCGAATAAACAAAAAATGAACAAGTGCGCCACAAAACTAAAGTGAGAACAGCGTGAACCCCACAAAAATTGGAGGTATCATCGTGTGCTCCGGATGGGTAATCTGCTCCATACAATGCAATAAACCATATCCGAGTTTTGGTATTTAGATTCACCAGCAATTGTTTGTCCGCCCCAATCGTGTCCGCCCCATGTGACCAAGAATGTACTTCAACAGGATAGTTTCATGACGTTTTAGGCTTTATGACGTAACGTCTTCTACACTGTGACGTGGTCTGGTAAATCCTGATACTAGAACTCGGATTTGGTCTATTGAATGAAAAGTTTTGTATCTGATCACAATAGTTTTGTTCTTTTTATATCTTCTAGCCGTTCTATTTTCCGGAACATATAGGCTTACCTATAGGCGAAAACGAAAATGAATATGTATATATAATAGAAGTACACTACAACAATCCAGGAGGTGTGGCCGGTATGTATTATTTTGATCCGCATCCTCTTAAATGGTGACACGGATTCATCGGAATTCATTTGTTTGCAGATACTTTTATATGAATTGAATGATCGACAAAAGGGAAAACACTATATGCTTCTTTTGACTTTATAGTTTAACTTTTTTTTATTTAAATCAAATCTTATGAAATGTTTCCTATGGTATGCATATAGATATTACGTATTCGTGGAGATTTTGTCTCATTTGCTTTCACTCCATATCCCTTCATTGCTTAATATAGATATTATAATATAACCGTCTTTAACTTACTATGAGGTATGACCAGAATTCGTTGTGGTGACTTCGAGATGAGCAGCAATAGAGATGTTGTTTTATTGTTTGGTTTTATTTTATGTATTTGTAGAGACTTTGTATCATTTGTATTTACTCCATATCCTTTCATTGTATATTGATTTGCCTTAAGACAACTATAATAATGAGTCGCTTCAAGACAACCATGAGCCCCAATTCAAAAAGCATATTCGAGGATCCCGATATAGCAAAAAACGTTGTCTTTTCTCCATGACAATTATGTTATTGTACCAGCTGACAAGGCCTAAAACAACATCACCATACCAAGGGAGCACATAATAAACAATTACAAATCAGTATTGTCTTCTTTGGGTATCAATTTAAGCCTTGTATCTACTGGGTACATAAATCCTTTACAAACATTGCTGGAGCTGCCAAATGCACAACAAAACCCTTTTCTAAGCTCCTAACGTCAGTACTTATTGCAGTCAAAGATTGGCTAAAGATATATAGTAATAGAGTATACTCAACAAGTGGAGTGAATCAGATGTGGACTCTCAAAAACTCAAAAGACTTTTTAGAATATCTATCTTCATTTGAACTGTACCACTGCAAAAGTGCCAAAACATTGGATTTTTCTACTTTCTATACTCCTCTTCCACATGAAAGCTAAAATCAGTTTTTCTGTACTTAAAAGGGTGAAAAAAGATATTCATATTTAGTGATAGGTAAGGATGGGGGCCTAACATCACACTGATACACACAAAAGCTATACAGAGGAGAATGTCTTCGCAATGCTGGAATTCTTTATTGATAACATATTTGTAGAATTTGGAGGACAAGTTTTCCAGCAGACAGTAGGGATACCTATGGAGACTATAATTGTGCGTCACTTTTGGCAGATTTGTTTCTTTATTGTTCATACAAGGGCTGGTTCAGAAAAAAGACAAGTAAGCTAGCCAAGTTCTTTTATTTCAGCTTCCTTTATATCGATAATGTTCCTTCATTAAACAATCCTCAACTTAAGGATAACCTTCATCTTATATACCCAAATGAACTCGAATTTAAAGAAACCAATGATACACAATCATCAGGATCAAAATGGATCTATGCCTCTTCATTGACAACCCTACACGTCTGAAAACAAAACTTTACGACAAGCGTGTTGATTTCGACTTTACAATGGTAAACTTCCCGTTTTGAGCAGTTATATTCCTACATATAGCGTCTTCATTTACTGTATACATCAATGGTATGGTTAGTCTCTGTTGCAAATAACAAAATACCGAAGTTAATGTGAATTTATTTTCTGCATATGCGCATTTCGACAACTTATGTCTCATCAGTGCAGATCGAACCAAAACATTTGGAAGCCCTTTTACCGAAAAAGTATTAAGGCTGATATAAAACAAATAACCAAAAGGATCTAAATACAAAAGCTAAAATTCAGCTAAGGACAGAGCTATGCATGAGGGAGATACTCCTTAGTTTTAAACAATTTAGATATTGCTAGTTTCAATAAAATCGGTTACGGGTCAGCACCGTAGTCCTGACTACAATTGTCACTACAGAAGTTTTTACGGCCGTCACCACGATTTGACAGACCGTTACAATGTTTCTATTTCACAAATCCAGAGTTCATTACCGGACTTTTCACTGGTAGTGTGACGGGTGTCATGCGTGGAGCAGATCATGCTAAACCTTCCGGAGCACCTGATGATATCTCAGTTTTTATGGGGGTTCACGCTGGTAGTGCTTTAGTTTTGTGGTGTTCATGTTCATATTTGTTTATTTGTTTTGTCTTTGTCATGCTGTCTAAATTGATGTCGGATATGAATTGCTTTGATTTTTGATTTTGGAATTCCGCGTTCCTCATTTTTGCTTCTGTATTCGTTTACCGATGTATTATTACAGGCTTTGTTGGTTATGGAATCGTTCAATATCGCACTGGATCGCTTGTTTTGTTATTACAAATTGTGTTTGAAGAACTTCATATATAAATTTGAAAAGGCCCGACCACTTCAAACTTGTTAACATTCTGCGTCTCCATACCATGTCATGCAAACATTTCATCTTGTATATCATCTCATGCGCATGTATCGTGACCATTTTGCTGACAAAACCCAATTCCAAAAAATCACGTTGTTTATCAATGTTTATTCATGAAAATAAAGTCTTCACATCAAGGGGCAAAACACCATATTCAATAAACTAATCAAATAGTTGGTAATAGTGATATAAACATGTACCGTTGTGTAAAACATTTATACATGTATATGTATGTTTTCTTGGTAATAACTTGGATTTTTTAAATTGAAAAAGGTGCATTTTTGTATTATATATACGAATTCAATATATTTATATGATAGATGTAAAAGGGAGAAAGGACTAAAGATGGTTATATCCTTTCAGGTTTGATTGATAATTCGGGGATAAGATTTACATTTACATCACATCTACGATCCCACGATGCAGGTGTATTGTCAGTCGGAAGATCAGAGGATAAAACGCAAATTATACCACCTAATTACAGCAACTTTAAATCCCAGACAGTATGCTCTGAGCAGTGCCTAGCGTCGGTATTTTTTTGTTTACTTGTGCTTGTAAAGAATGATGAGATAAAGTAAACATGTGTAAATAAAATTCGGTAAAACCAACTACGGTGCCCTGAAAGGTGGTATACATATGTTTATATGATTGACGATTGTTTCTTTCATCCACAATATACATGCTTCTTTTACACGGATGAATAACACAATACCGAAGTTAATGTGAATTTAGTTCTCTGCAGATGGTCATTTCGACAACTTATGTCTCTACAGTGAAGATAAATTCAAAAATTTGGAAGTCCATAAACCGAGATAAGTATGTACATTATTCCTTTTTTAGCCACACCCTATAATGCATAAAAGTAACATATTTTACCTTTTTACATCTGTTTCTCAAAAGACTTATTCAATACACGTTATTTATTCGAAAGGGCGTGCAATATCGAACGTTCGATTTTTCTATGCAACAAAAACTAGAGGTCCGTGTCAAATAGAAGATTTACTCAAAGGTGAAATGAAATGACTGCGCTTTATTGCATGCTAGAAAGAAATTCGACGTGTTAAAATTTATCCTTTATAATGACAAGGAATTGTATTGAAAGATTTGGCTTTTTTACATCATCAGTTAATTATTGCAACCTTGCATCATCAGCGATTTTAAATAAAACATTTCTGTATGCATAAAACCATTCTCACTCAGCGTCTCCATTAACTCTTGTAAAATACAAACGATGATAACTGTTGTCTAAACGCCATATACCATGTGTTTGCTCTATAATATTTGGAATGCTCTTTTTAAGGGGTTGGAAGCTGGACATGCGGATCATATAAATTTATTTGCAGTGTGGCAACACGCTCATTTACTTGGCAAAGAGATAATAACTAGACATATCCGAGGAGATGTAGAACTGACACCAATAGCCGAGGACCACCATTATGATTTTGATTATCAAGAGACGAGGTTATTTAAGGAAGAGGTTCCACTTAAAAAGGTCAGCTACATTCTTTTTACTTTAAGAATGAAATTAAAAGATATGGACTTAAATCACATGAGACTACACCTGATACGTAATCTCAGATTGAATTGAAAATGCACGTAAATTTTGACAGTTTACCACAAAACACAAGACATCAAGTGAACCGCACAACGACAGGAGAATACGCTAAGATGTAAAATTAAAAAGATGTTTAAGGCCCGGGGGCAAAACAGCTGTAGAAATGGATCGTTTTTTAGCAGACGAGTAACTTTTCGGAATAAAATTTCAATCTCGATTACTAAGAGACATGAGTTGTCGAAATGATCATTCATGGTAAACTTAGTAAACTTATTTATCAATTACATTGACTTCTAATTTTCTGGTTATTAGGGCGACAGTGTCATTGTTGAGTGTACTTATGATTCAACACGGAGCAAAAATATCACATATGTAAGTATGACAGCATATAAGTTTTTTGATATCTGTTTAGTACACAATAAAAGGGAACAATAAATTTTTTATGTAAAATATTGATGGATTTTTTGGTTTTGTAATCGTTAAATGATAAGCTTTTATGTTTTTTTCTTTGGCAACATTACAAAATCAGTGTTATGAAGAACAAGCAGTAACAACAATTCGACCACCCTGATTAGTAGAAAATAATGAAAACGAAAACATTTGATTTCTGCATTTGACCATTTTGTCAAGCAATGTCTCATCAGTGCTAATTTAAAAGATATTCAAGACAAATTTACTAATAGGGGTCAAATAGGTGTTCAGGAGATATTATCCGGATAATGGTCATATCATTATGAAAAGAGTGGATGCAATTAAGGATAAGACAAAACGTGGACTATTAGATGAACATGAGATATTACCAGCACACAGCAGATACTTTTTGGGGCGAAGAAGACTGGAGTACAAGAAATTCTTTGAAGATGCTGTTTGGGTAAAAAAAACTATAAGAGAAATGAAGATGGTAAAGCCGAATATTTCCGGGATAATTGAAATTCTGATTTGGCAAAGGTGATGCTCAAAGGTTAAGAGAAATAATATTGTGTAACAACTGCAGTAGAAAACAGAAGAAACGAAGGAAGTATTAAGTACCAAAAATCCAGAGTCATGGGAAAATGAGAAAACAGAAAGGAACAGACATTAATCTGCCATAAAAACACAAAAATAAAAATACAACATTCAAAAGTGACAGCAGATGCTCTAAAAGTGTAACCATGCCCTGCATGAAGGAGATCAATTCTATGATTTAAGTCTTGTCTGTATACAAAATCAATGTGCAAAAACGCAGAAATGAAAATGGGCCATTGTCGTTATTATCTATATTGTTATTGATATGGCAAGATGTTGACTCTCGAAAAAGGTAGAAGAGGGATTAAGAAATACCATTGGTTTGATATTTTAGGGTGGATTTTCAACATCAGAAGAAATGTGTTTTTCCTTCATTTATTACTATCCAAGAATTCCAATAGAAATGTCATATTCCTCGGCTACATACAGCACGATTTCGGGTCATAGTTCATTAGACGAACTTGTTCACATGGTAGAAGGATATGACTGGACAAGTGACCTGGTACGGGAGAAATTCCAAACAGATTCAAACAAAAGTAGTATGAAAGAACTTTGTATTCTTTCTGGACAACGGGTAAGACAAACTGTAAATTACATTTGATTGTTTTTTATTGTCGAGATATTCTTTTAATGATATAATCACAATCATAATGCTACTTTAACATTTGAGAACTGTTGCCGCTGTTTGCGTTTGTGCTAGAATTAAAATAATATTGAAAAATGCATTTCAGTAACCACACCAAGCAAACTTAATTTTTACAATCAATATAATTCAGTTTATTCAGAACCCTTCAGTGAAGTTAACCCAGTAGTCCTGACTTTTAGGTGGCATTAATTAATGATATACAACAGAAAAAAATTTAAAAATATGAAAACAGAATGGTCGAAGATTTTGAAATTAGATGAAATAAATGTGATTAACATTTGAATAAAACATAAATGAAACAACAACAAAAAGACCTAAATCTATCTGAATGCCAAATGTATTATTTTGCTTTCCGAGAATTTGTTGTTCGTTTGTTTCCTAACTACCTCTTTGATTTTGACAAACTTTTTGTTTTGTATTGCTGAGGTTAGTTAGAAATATAAATGCTTTAACGATAACTTGAAGTTTCATGTGTATAAAAGAAGTGCTTATTTCACAATTTTATTATTTATATCTTGAGTCAAATAAATTGTTTCCTTAATAACCAAAAACAATAAGATGAAACACTAGAATTTAGAATTAGATTTCGCAGGAAATCTCACGAGGCTTTCAATAAAGAGACGAAAACAAATGCTTCCAAACTTGGAACAACAGCAGTAGAATACCGAAGGAACAAGAGATGTGGTCATTACAAAAATCAAAGTCCATAGACATGGCAAAAACAAGAACACAGAAAAACAAAAGACAAAACAAGAACATGAGACAGCCACAAGGCACGAAAATAAAAGAACACATGACCTATAAAACTAAGAAAGAAACTAATAGTGTGAACTCATATGAAAACCAAAAGTGACATCATGTGCCCCGGAAGAAAATGTTTTCATTCCAATTTTTTTCAGATATCTCAGAGAATTCTTTCACCCCTAGAACCAGGATTTCCGTATCACCGACCAAACTCAACTTCCTGCATATAATATATATATGATTAACATTGAATCTGGAATGTCAATAAAGTTTTGAAAGTCTTCAAGTATTTAGATATTCAACATATCTAGATTTTATACGTTTTATCACCCATGGTACCTTATGGTTAAGCAGTAATAATATGTATAAACCTCGGTTTGCTTTGAATTCATATTAGGGAGCAGCCATTTGATTTTTATGGGGGGGGGGGGGGGGGGGGGTAGGGGCAAGGAAGGAACATCTGATCCTGGATATTTTTTTTTCACGCAATATTTGAGCCTGACAATTTTTTTTCTCACTCGAAGTAATCCTGTCATTTTTTTTCGGTCCAAGCCAGAAATTTTGCTTCATATATGACCTCTTGGTTAATTTTTTTCAGCATTTCCTGTCCTGATATTTTTTTTCGCCAAATTTTTGCTCCTGGATTTTTTTCAATTGCCTTCCTTGCCCCCCCTAAAAATCAAATGATTGCTCCCTTATACCTTCAGAAGTTTGTACAGTGTACAATTACTAAACTTCTTCCTCAACTTAGGCATGCTTTTGTTACCTCATGGAACAATCAAAAATACTTTTGAAGATCAATGTACATCAATTCCTTATCACCTGTAAAAATTTACGATAAAAGATAACAATTTTGAGTATTAGAGTATTTGTGCGACAGCTGGGGAGCTGCATAATTTCAGTCCGTTGTAAAATATTTAACCGGACAGTTAAGGTGTATATTTGCGCCGAGGAATACGTTTCTTAGTGTTTCCGATGTTGCCATTGTCCATGGATTGTTCGTTCTTTTGCTTGACGGTTCGGTTCTCACTTACTTTAATGCACTCTATTTGTTTCCTATCATTATGGTTTACATACTTCGGTTTATGGTCTTCTGAATGGTTTTTAATGACCTGTACCGAAGTTAAAGCGTAGTATATCGTTTTCAAATCTCATATGCAACGACGTAAAACACAATGGACAGACATAAATTGTCGAAATGGCCATCTGCAGAAACTTAATTAACAATAACGACGGTATTTAGTTTTTTATACCACCTGGTCGATGCCGCTGCTGGTGTACTGTTAGCCCCAAGGGTATTCATCAACCCGGTAGTCCAGTGCTCCGGTGCTAGCCCAAAACTAATTCTATTTGAAAACATATGAAATTCAGAAAAATGGTTTAAACATAAAGAATCTCCTAGTATTGCAAAGATCTGTCACTGGCTGCGTTTGGCATTTCATATTGATAATATTCATTATTTTTAATAAGCTTTTATACACATTTTTCGCCTATGATTAAATGATTTGCTTCATCTGCATTGTAGAGATAAAAGTTATAGACATTGCTATCTGCTGAAACAAAATGTACAGTAACTTTGGTATTTACTTATATAACATACTTTTTAAATATGTTAGAAAAAAAAGTCAATATTTCTGACAAAATAATAGCTTTAAAAATATATTCAGATATCTTTTTGCGAGCTCATTATAGGCGGCTATGAAGCAACAAAATTATTGATTATGTAAAACTTATACAGCAACTGTATAGATAATTTGGAAGGGAAGCAATAAAGCTAACATTACTTCAAAGACTGAACATGCAAAGCATTTTGTTTCTTTTCGAATCATGCAAAATAGCTGCATTTCTCCATTGCTGGTTTAAAATATTGATAAAAACTAGGTAAGGAATTTTCAAAGATGTTTTTATATGTCGAGAATTATTCCTGTCAGAGTTATTCCTCTTTAAACGGTAACTTTATTTGATACAAATCTAATCTTTTATGTATGTCTGTAACATAAACAGTATATGTAGATATACACAGGAAGACTTCACGTCTTTATTTTCTGTCGCAGGCAGAGGGTGGCGGGTGGTACACTTCCGTTGGGCGTAGTCTATCCACATCTTTAAAATCCAACTGTAAAAAATAAAACCAAATTGAATTTATATTCAAAACATAAAAAGGCATAAGTGTTTACCTTATTGTGAGGTATGAACAAAGCTCATTGTTGAAGGCCTCATTGTGACTTCAAGATGAAGAACAATGAAAGCGTTTTTCATTGCTTGTTTTTTACCATGTATTTGTAGAGACGTTGTCTTATTTGCATTTACTCCATATCCTTTATTGATTATTTAATGCAGATGATGATTTAGATAATACTCGGAAATGGCTCATGTGTAATGAACATAAACGAAGATGCATCAGTTATAATTTAAGAAAATTTTGTTAAAACCTAGGAGTATCTCGCTCGTGTATAGCTTTGTTCTGAGCTGGCTTTGGCTTTCCTTTTTAGATTTAATTGGTTATTTGTTCCCTATCAGCTTTTATACATATTTTGCTTTATGGATTTCCAAATCTTTTGATTTGATCTGCACTTAGGAAAATGCGCATAAACAGAAACTAAATTCACAGTAACTTCGGTATTGTTATTTATATCATACTGACGTAGGTGTATTGACCTCAGTATTCTAGTAATATTATTTGTTAAGTTTATTTGGACTTGCAAGCAAATTTGGCATCGCCCATTATTCAGATTATTGTTTTTCTGTAATTATTTTTTTCCTGTATGATCAATGAATAAATATTGCATGCATGCAACAACCAATAACTTGATTACAGCACAATGTTTTATATAATATATTACTTATACATGAATTTTATGTTGCATCTACCAATGGAATGAATTGTACTGGACAATCTCATGCAGTGCTATTTTAAAACATAGGTTGTTGCGTTAATGCAATACAACAAAGTTTCCACTTCATTATGTTAGCCCTTGTAATTCTCCACTTAAACATGAGAAATGTCAAACTCCGTGGTTTTTCGTGATGTTATTTAAAGTTTTAAAAGTACTACAAGTATAATACTTCGATTTATGAAAAGAAAATGATCAGACTTTGATTTAAATGTGTTATAAGATCACTAAATTTGTCGAATACATAATTTATTTGTTGACTCAAGGATCACAATTGCTTTACACTTTCTTTGAATACAGCTTTACCTCTGTTTAATAAAATACACGTATAAGATAAAATAGATGGCAAGCTAGTTCTCTTTATTCAGTATGGTAAATTTAAAGATATATAAAAACAAGTAAAAAAATAGACAACCAGGGAAGTGCAATACGAAAACTCAAATAAAATACAACACAGCTAAAATCTAAAAATAAGGTGTGAAATGAAAACACGAGAAAGGGGCCTAATGCTTCTAGTCTATGCTCTTTACCAATTGCAATTAAAATATACATATACATAAGGATAAAAAATTATTGAAAGAGCTGTGGTCGTCCAGATTTAATTATTAGTCGGAGAGCCCCAGATAAAACCAGTAGTGCGAAAAATATGTAAAATCTTGAACCAAATCAGTATTATGGGAAAATTGAAAAATAACAAAATACCGAAGTTATAGTGAATTTTGTTTCAGCGTATGGGCATAACAACGTATGTCTCTTCGGTGCAGATCGAATCAAAGCATTTGGAAATCCATAAACAAAAATATGTGTAAAAGCTTATGGAGGAGAAATTGAAATAGGATCTTAAAGGGAAAGTTAAAATCAGATAAGGACAGAGCTATGCTTAGTTTAAACAATTTTTTCTTAATTTAAATATTGCAAGTTTCCAAATAAAATCGGTTGTTGGACCACTACCGAAGAACTGGCTACAATCTTGAACTTAATCAATATAATGGAAAATTTTAAACGAGTAACCAACTACCAATCAACTGTGTACGAAACAAATGTAATGATCTTAACGAATAAAAGTGTTTAACGTTCATATCTATTGGGCGAATAGTGCCAAATAAATCGCTAATTTGCTATTTTCATAAACTATCAGATAACCTCGATACATCACTTGATAATGTAAGTTTCAATGTCATCTAAAGTCTTTGAAGTGACAAAAGGTAGATATATACAATTAAACTTACAAATGATGGAATTCTGGCATAACAGGATGCTCTATATTTTGTCTTTTCCATATTTTTCCTGAAAATAAGTCTTTTATGGCGATCTTGCCAATCATATTTGTCAAAATATTTGACTTGTTCTTGTGGAGTCTTTCCCCGAACTTCTGGAAAACTGTCAAATAAGGGATCAGCTAAGCATCCGTCCAATGGCATCCTCGGATAATAGAAGAGGAATGAAATGCACATCTCATCTGTTGTAGCTTCACCTCCCTGAATGTAAACTTAGCTCAGATATTTCATAAAGTCATTAACAGAGGCTAAAGCTGCTAAGAAATTACAGATATGAAAGTAGATTGAATAACACAATTCCAACACAACATATAGTTTTTTCTTGGATTTTTCTTGTTCATATTTCATTATGTAGTCCTGGTATTTCACTGCTCATGAAGCTCTTATTATCATCAATTAGAGATTTGATTATAAGTTGTCATCTTAGAAAAACTTGAGGGTGAAACGATTCATCGAAGTATTGCTGTATCTTTATATGTTTTGTTATGAAACGCTACATTTGACTAAGGTTTTGTTACTATATGATAAAGGTCAAATTACTTTTTTCACAAATTTTCTTTTAAACATATACTGAAATTACAATGAAATGAGAAAAGCATAGGGCTTGTATGATGAGCAAAAAATAGACCTTCAACCTTTAGAAAAATACTTAATATGACAACATCGAGTTGTATATCATATCGGGAGGTAAAAGCCCTTAAAAACCTTTTGTCAAACTGTCCTTTTCATCTTATGAATAATTTGGCAAATTTTAGAGAATTGGGAAGTATTCTATTAGTTTTTGCAGATCTACTAAAATTATATTTCGATATAACTGCGATTAGTACGTCATGACAGGTACATGAATGTAGGAAGTCATTTGCACTAGAGGACTGAAATACTTTTTCAATAATGTTTATAGGTGAAATTAAACATTCAAACCTTTCATTTTTTACCAAGGCAGAAACATTTGTTTGAAAAGGTAGTTAACAAATAAAGCAGTCTATCTCGGCGAATTACAGGAATATCAAATTGCAATGCGAGACCTTTTATGTTGATATAGAGAGTATATATTCATAAAATGCATGGGTGTTCCATGGAATACATGTGTCGCCTGCACTTTATATGAATTCCTGTGTTTGAAATAGAATTACAATGTCAATGTTGCACATCTACATTATATACTGAAGCATGCATTCCTTCAAGTTTAATAGAAAAATATCAAGCCGTTTATGAGGAGTTGAGGATGATGGAGGTATACCCTAAGACCCGATAACCTAAAGTGCAAGATCAATAATTTTATGGAATTCTGGAATCAATTGAATAGAAAGAAAAACAAAATGCATGGTACACATCTGCAATATACACTGCAAGTTTGGTTGAAAACTACAAAGCCTTTTAGGAGGAGTTGCGGATAATAGAGATGTCCCCTCAAGACCCCAATAAGCTAAAATGACAAAGTCCAAAAATCATCCTAAAATCTGGAAAAAAAAATGCATGGTGCACATATTCAACATATACTTAAGCATTCCTGCAAGTTTGGTTGGAAAATATAAAACCGTTGAGTAGGAGTTGAGGATAATGGAGACTCCAATAAGCTAAAATAACAAAGTCCAAAAACCACCCTCAAATCTGTAAAAAACAAAATTAAAGAAAAACAAAACCCAGGGTGCACATCTTCAACATATACTAAAGCATTCCTGCAAGTTTGGTTGGAAAGTACAAAGCCGTTGTGGAGGAGTTGCGGATAATGTAGACATACCCTCAAGACTCGAATAAGCTAAAATGACAAAGTCCAAAAAACACCGTAAAATATGAAAAAAACAAAATTAAAGAAAAACAAAATGCATGGTGCACATCTTCACTATATACTGAAGCATTCCTGCAAGTTTGGTTGAAAAGTGCCAAGCGGTTTAGGAGATGCGGATTATGCTTAAAAATGTTTAGCCCTACAGACGGACGGACAGTCAGACACAAGACGACGGATAGCGATCCCTATGTGTCGATCCTACACTAGGTGCAGGCGACACAATAATAGGTCCTAAAAGAAAGAACGTATGCATGCATTACTTACATGAGTAAGATTGGTTCGTAACGTTGAGTCATATGTGCACTGAGTTATTAAACTATCACCCTGGAAAAGAGAAAATAACATTGTATTACCCAAACAAGTTGGATCCAGCAAAGTTCAACAACTAATAGGACAAATACTCAAAACAAGTGTTGTAAAATTATGGGTCACAAATAAGCCTTCTAATGGCTGAATCGTTAAGAAAGGGATATATGCTTTTTGTATTAAAAAATGTTAAGGTAAGATATGCTGTTCGTTGAATACCACCATGACGTTATAACTGGGTTAGGTGATGATACTGTGATTTTTCCATCAGGACTGTTCTAATGTGACTTTATCACATGATACTGTGATTTTTCCATCAGGACTGTTCTAATGTGACTTTATCACATGATACTCTGATTTTTCCATCAGGACTGTTCTAATGTGCCTTTATCACATGATACTGTGATTTTTCCGTCAGGACTGTTCTAATGTGACTTTATCACATGATACTGTGATTTTTCCATCAGGACTGTTCTAATGTGACTTTATCACATGATACTGTGATTTTTCCATCAGGACTGTTCTAATGCTTTATCACATGATACTGTGATTTTTCCATCAGGACTGTTCTAATGTGACTTTATCACGTGATACTGTGATTTTTCCATCAGGACTGTTCTAATGTGACTTTATCACATGATACTGTGATTTTTCCAACAGGACTGTTCTAATGTGACTTTATCACGTGATACTGTGATTTTTCCATCAGGGCTGTTCTAATGTGACTTTATCACAGTTCTGTTTATCATGTTATACAACCTCTAGAATTTTTTGTTTTGTTTTCTGCTTCTGTACATAATATTATGCATATATTAAACATTGGGCATTGAAAAACACAAACATTACATTTCAACCATAATTAGTGGTTGTCATATGGAAAGAATCTATTCAAAAATTTTGTCAGCCACACCTTACACTATACATATTTTAATTCAACAGTGATATTATTCTTAGTAGAACTTCCTAACAGGTTGGCAAGAACTTGGCAATTTACATTATTACAGGAATTTAGACAAATGTAGACAAATTATCACGCAATCGTTATGGACGCACATATTCAAAAGCACTACAGTGAGCGAAACTTAACTTAAGGAAAGAAGTGAAAAGAATTACCATTTTCAATGGCGTTTCCTTCTTGAGCAATCTGATTTGTTGGTAGTTGAAATCATACGATGTGTCTTCTGCAAATGGTTCTATTTCGACTCCATTTCTTAGATGTTTGGTAGTCATGGAATATGCCAACAAATGGGAATGTTGCCATACTGCAAATACGTTCACTTTCTGTCCTGGCATATCTTTAAGTCCCTAAATGTAAGAATACTACGAGTTTAATATACAATAATTACTGAAGTTACTGTGAATTTTGTTTCTGAATTTGGCCATTTCGACAATATTATTTCTTAAGTGCAGATCAAATAATAAATTTGGAAATCGAAAATTCTTAATATTTGTAAAAACTGAAAGAGAACAAATAACCCATAGGATCTAAATAGAAAGCTATGCAAAAGGGAGATAATCCTCCGTTTTGAAATTTTTTGTTCTTAAATTTAGATATTCATTTCTAAATTACTTGGTTTGAGGTGATTTAAACAGAAAAGGCTTAATTTTTTTCCGATTACGACATAGTCATTAATTTGTACATTTAATATATCTGAGATTAGAAGTCGAATTAGCTACCCTGTCTATGCATTCGGATTGACAGAATCCAGTTGTCACGAAGTCTGTTTCATGGGGTGGTATCATGTGTGTTGCTCCAATCTGTACGCCACTAGTTAACAGTCCTGCATCAAATTCTCTGAGATCAGGTGTGTACGTTATACGCATGCCCGAACTGTCGACTAGGTCTGCAAACAAAACAAAAGAAAAAAATATAAGAAATGAAGAAGAAATGTCAATTCAATTGAAGGTGTAACTTTGGTATTTTTAAAGTATTGATTGATTTAACAAGCAAGCAATCAAGCAAAAGCTACTATCCTCTACGATCACACTATTATTAGTCGTAAACACTCAAGGAACCGACAACAAGACTACATTAGTCAAGAGACAAAACAGAACCCAATACACCAGAAGAATTGAGACACTACATACCCACAAAACATACTGACACAACAACAACAACACTCAAACCTGAAGCACTTAAAGATGTGGACTCAAAAAAAAAAAACAAAAAACAAAACAAAACAAAAAAAAAACAAACAAACAAAAAACGAAACAAAAAAACCAAAAAAAGAGTGACAACAGGTAAGCTTGTCCTGCTCTTTATACGTCACCAGTCACACAAAATATCAAATCTGTCATTCAATAAATTGTTTAATCGACAAATTGCAGCATTTTTTTTAAATATTTTCTCGATGATCTTAATAGTTACATATTTGATACCTGCTCGTAATGTTGGGTTATTGTAATGAACTTCCATGATATAGGTGGCATCGTCTTCTGGCTCTCCGATAGGGAATCCAACTTTTTCCGGGAAATAAAAGTCCTGTAAATTGTACAACAAAATTACTTGTAATTTTGAAGAAGAATTTAGGTCACTTTGTAGCATTTTGTCTTCGTCATATGATGCATAGTTTTCACTAAACAATGAAGGGATACGGAGTAAATGTACATCAGACAAAACGTCTACAAAACATGGCAAAACATGCTATGGAACAACACTTTTTTGTTGTTCTTCATCTTGACAGCTTTCACGTTTTTTCATTGTTGTAATTACTGCAGAGGGTAAAGCAACACCCCTTCAGTGTATGATTATATGAATTAAATACAAATTCTATGGTACACAATTGTAGCTATAAAAATTAAATATCAGTTCCCATACTTTCCCTTTTTATCTGTGGCGTTAGTAAATACACTCATCAAGAGACCGGGTGGTCGAAGTGACCGAACGATGTTACACGGCGACCTCTATTGTAATCATATTAAAGATATTTATGTGAGCATTAATATAACTGTAGGCCTTGTCAGTATTTTCGTTTGGCTTTTGTTTTAACATTGTATGTCTGTCAATTGTTTTTTGTTTGGAGTCCTGGCTTCTCATTTTTTTCTGGGCAAAGTATTTGTCAAGTATTTTAAGGCTGATTTTGAAGATGTCGATGTTTCCTAAATTTCCAGTAAATGTTTAGGTATTTTATTTGATAATTTCAGACATTTCTAAAATAAGTTTTCATTTTATGCCCTATCACCTATAAGCACTGAATTTGGGTTACCTGTTTCCATTTAAGCAATATTTATATCTTATGGTTTCATTCCGCTTGTTGCTGAAAACAAGCAAGAGTAAAAACACGGTTTGTGTTTTAAGTGTCAGATAATCAATAATTAAGTTACCTGTCCTCCATATTCCCAGCCAAAGAATACACTACCACAAGGAGCTCTTTCTCTCCCATTCAAATAACAGAAATAGTCCTTATTTATCCATTCCTGACTCAGTGTTGGACACTTGTAAACAAGGATATGGTGAACGTATGGTTCCATTCCATGTTGAATAATTGGTTCAAACTAGAATATAAAGGAAAAAAATATGAAAGATATATGACACAACTGTTATCGCTGATGTGATTCCATTGTTCAGTCCTTTCTTTTGTTGAACTTTTAATGTTATATTGATGTATTGTGATTTTTATTAAAAATGAAAGGATATGGAGTAAATTCACACGAGACAAGGTCTATACAAATACATGATTATACCTGTTTCATATTGAATTGCCCACATCTGATTTAAGGAAATGAGACAGATATAGATTTATTGTAAGTGAAATTGGTATGAGGAAGGACTTTGAGTATGCATTGTAGTTGTTGCATGTGTCAGGCTATGTATCATGCAAACTGGATACGTCTGATAAAAACATGCTTTTCCTACACAGGAGTCTTAAGATTCAAGCAATTCCAATAGTTTTCACAGGTATTCAATTTTCAATCTTTGTTAGATTTTTCATATGATCCAGCAATAAAATGTTTTTAGACTTTAAATGTGATCTTTTTGATTTTTTGGTTTGATTTTATGTGTGATCCAGAAAAAACAAAAACAAATAAAAAAAAAAAAACCAAACAAGCAAAAGAAACAAACAAAAACAAAACAAAGCAAACTTAAAAAAAAACAAAAACAAAAAAAAACCGAAAAAACAAACAAAAAAAAAACAAACAGTTATATAAACAAAACTAAAACAAAATAAGCAATTAACAAAATAGTTGTAAAAGACGTTAATTTTGAAAACTCTAAATTTGAAGAGTCTTGAGCAAAGGAAGTTGAATCATTGACTTTTAAATCCTAACAAATTTGAACATCCTTAATGCAAGAAGGCTAGAAAAAAACGAAAAAAAAAAACCAAAAAAAAAAACAGATGGGGTAAACAGAAGTCAGATGTTGAGACTTGACATTGAATTTTGCTAACATTTTTTTACTTATGATTCTAATGTGAAACAGGAGATACTGGGTCTTCTTCTACCATATACAAATGTACCCTCCAATGGGTATCAATGGCCTACTCAAATGGGTCATCTCAAGAGTGACCACGATGAACTCAAAGATATTGTTTTGCTTTTCTCGGAATAAAGAGGGTTATATTTGATTTGCAGATTCATAAACCGAATAAAAGACCAGAAGTTCTTACCTTGACCATGTGATGTTTCTTTCCCAGGTCTGACAGAGAAAATGCTTTACATCTGTATGTTGTCACCTGTGGTGGTATGTGGTACTGAAAATAAAGATATGTAAATTATTTCCCCCTATGAAAAAAATACTGTTTTTCATGTATGCATTGGTGCCATTCCAATTTTTCAATATCAATATGCGGAGTTCTTGGTGAACGGTTTAGGTAAGCTGGGTTCGCATATACATGTGGTGTAATTTGTAAGTCCGGTTGAATAATATTTAGGCCGGTTAAGAAAAAAGTAAACAAATTTCTAATTTAAGCAACATTGGATAATGTCTTGTCCCGGTTCAGAGTAATGTTTACTCTAGGCTTTCATACTTTACCTAAGCACTACTCGGCTTATTAGGGGTGAATATGTTTACAGAAAATAATACTGGTGAAAAAACACGAAATCTCGTTTCATAGATTATATTTCTCTATTTCATTGACGTGGATGCCTGGAAATGAGGTGTAGCGCAATAATATCTATTTGAAAAGCACAGTCCAGGTTTATTCAAAGTTCCTGAATTCATGTATTTCTTTCATATAAAGTATTGACTTCAATGACGTTGTGTTCTTCAAAGCTTCAAATATACGGATTCCATAATGTTTTTGTTCCATAATGTTTTTGTCTCATCTCTCGTAATGACCAAATCATATTTAAATCAGGTAGTCATTGTGTTTATCTATTATCGCATTATTGCGATTAAAGAAAATGATCCAAATCCCTTAGTGAAATCGTCTGGATCCTGTGATACCTTATAATACAGTTTGTGATAACTGAACTAATTTGAAATTCGTGAAAAGGGCGATGGATTATCAAAAAAGGTTAAAATTATGAAAAATTATATCGTAATTTGGGGAAAATATTGGATGATAAAGGACACACAAAATTCAAACTCTTATAACACAGAGTAAGCAAAGTACAACGGACATAAATTATCTTGCCAAGTCCAAATGTTTATTGTAAACAATGGACCGACTAATGAAAAGATGTCACAGAAACTAAAACATTTAAGTGACCATTAAAACAAAGTAAACACAAGGATAAGAATGACCGGCCACATGGTAATGCAAACAGAACCGGTAAAATGGAATACGAGAAATAAGACATAGAAGCACACTTTCACTTAAAAAACACTATTAATTAAGGGTTATGTGCATCAGAATAATCTCAATACTAAGATAATATCTAGAAAATTAGATAATGAGAATAAGAGCAAAGAAGGGATTACAACGCGTGAATTTATACAGCAAAATTTTCTGTTGAGTTCGTGACCTAAAAGGGCCAATTTTAATTCATTGTTAAGTCATTGAAGTTCAGAAATTAATGCCTCAGGAACAATAAGATCGGAAACTGTTTTAAGTACATTACTGCATATCTTCTCTGTTAACCATTTTTCTTACGTTTGTTTGTGTCAAGTCTCTGGTAATGAGATTCCCTTTCAGTTCAGGTTTAGTAACAGCATTCAACAGGTACATGAATTTGACCCCACGTCCTTCAGTTCCGTGCCATCTTAAATCTGATTCGTCCTCCGGGTCATCCTCTCTGTATGCAAAAATAATTCTCGCTGTATCATCCTGAAACATGTACATAAAATAAATAGTTTCCACGAGAGGTTTCTACAAACACAAAATCTAGGACTTCTGCATTTGTAAAATATACAGAGGACCAAGAAGGAAAAGGGTTTGAAAGTGAGAACTTTTTATTTAACTGCAAAATTTGCAAGTAGGCCAAAGTTACCTTGTTTCTATAGTGTGTAAATTAGTTTTATTTTATTTCATTTTACACAATCAATGATACATTATTTAAGTATGTACCTGACATTTTTTTCATTAACATTAACTAAATCCTCTCATTTTGAGGTTTGTTTTCTTCATCTGAAAGTAAGTATTTGGTAAGTTTTCTAAGAAGTTACTTCGTTCCAATCATTGAATTATTTTTAATATTTCGAAAATAGAAATAACACGATTATTTTTGAGTTGACAAATATCTCGACTCTGTCATTTGAATTTGCGTCAAAAAGAATGAACAAACTATAAATTGCTATGTAAAAGTGTTCCTCGATTACGAATGAAATATAAAAAAGTTCTCATTTTTAAGCTCCAAATAAACCAATAAAGTAAGTGAGAACCGAACCGTCAATCAAAAGAACGAACAATCCATGGACACACTAAGAAACAAGCACACCACTTGAGTACGAGACAAAAAAAGAAAAATGAAGACACACATACAGATGGACAACACGGACCCATATAGAAATGCAGAAGATGACAGTAAAAATAAAACTGCGTTGTAATGAGTGGTGAAGTTATTCAGTTCTATAACACGAAATATCGATTCTCTTTACAAATTAACACGGTCACCACTAGGATCGAATACAGGACACCAAGCTCTAGCAAGGCTTGAAATGGAATGAGCTAAAGAAAAACTTCTTGAGCATAGTTGATTTGCTGCTTATTGAAATCTACTAACTACAACGCAGGTATAATGTATACTGTCACAGCTCTAGAAGCTGACTGCTGGTAAAAAGATAGGTTTGCATTTAAGTTAAAATTTCTTGAGGACGCGGATATTTTCAGACATTTTATAAAAAGTAAAGAGTTTTTCCCAAATCTCTGTACTTTGTTGGTTTTGGTGTTACTTTTATTACCTTTAGGTTAGTTGTACTAAATGGGGATGGTGGGTACCTACATGCGTTGGAGAGACCTGTTGCCATCAGCCCAACTCTAATTAACTGCAATTTCAGTATCTTGTTACACCACAGTAGTCACACATTGTTACGTATTTTAATTGTTGAAATCTGTCTACTGAAGACTATATCGATCTTTTTTTTTTAAATTCAATTTTAAAAAAGTAATTAAGGATATAGTAAGACCCACACACACGCAGATTCCGCATTTGGTTCTATAAGTTTCCCAATTATATGCAAAGAAACTTGACAAAACTTACCGATATCTTGTAATCATTCTGATCACACGTGTCAAGTTTCCGAACAAATTTAAGGATGGTCCCGAAATCGTTTTCTTCTCCGTGTAACAGAGTATAATCTTGAGTGTCGTCTTTTACTGGTGGGGAGTTCTCAACGGTATGATAGTCCTGCAAAATTTTCCATGTAGAAATATATTTCAAACTCGCAACTGCTCTTTTGTTCTTCATTTTTTTTAATTTACCTGTTTTATCTGTATCTTTTTTATTTTTTGCTTTTTTGACTAAAACTTTTTTTAATGATTTTTCAGTCAATTAGTTATATTTAAGTTTGGCTTTTTTAAATATTTATCATTGTAAATTGCCAATACTATAGATACATTGCCTGTAGTGTACACGATGGAAGGGCTGTGCTAAATATTTGGTACCGTAATTAATCAACGATCGTCATACCGTAATTAATATGTTGTATTAAAAGTTATTGATGGTCGTCAGAGTTTTTAGTATGGCGGAAAATTAGATTCAAAAGTAACTCGAGTGCTTACTGGAATGTAGCTGAGTGTTTCCTAAACAAAACGTCAGTTTTTTTTTCCACAGCATCAACAGAAATTCATACACAGTAATGGAAACTTTATTATATGCTGTTTGAGTCAATTTTTCGGAAGCATTCATTAGACATATTTGCTGTGTCTCGCATCTCATTTCATTTGAAATTGTCATTTGAAGAACTATTTCTATAGTAATTCCAATAAGTTTGAAAACAAATGATTTAAGAAAGGAATACTTATTGTCATGATGTAGCTGTCAGTCAGATAAAGGTATAATAATCAATATTTTTTTCTTTGTTCAATTATTTTCGAAACACATTAAAAAATCTATTAAAATCATGAAATTTTCTATCTATATGAACCATTTGAATGGTGCATTTTTTCCGTTGTAGGACAGTTGAACATGCCAGTAACATGGTAACGCTGTCAGTATTTTTTTATAATGTATCTTATATTGAAGTTTCTTGTAACTGCACTTACAGCAAAATGAACTTTTCCATCTTTTACCCATCCAAGGACGACATCGGAAGGAAACATCCTACCGTTTGGAGATAGTCCGAATCCAACATACCCTCTAGTTCTTACATGCAGTTCAATAGTAATATGTGTATCGTTAAATTTCCAAAACATATGGAAATGTTTATTGGCATCGAGTACATCGTAAAATTCAAAGTTTTCCGAAGGAACAGGCACTAATGAAATAAATCCTTTCGGAAATGAAAGCGCGGACACAAAACAAGCACAAAGAATTAAAACAGAATACATAATGATAATTTGTCTCTGTCTCCGTCCACCGATGGTCAAGTATATATACCTGGAAAATGATGACGTAATGACACAAACAATTTTAACAACTATCTGAAAAAGGCCACTGTTGCTTAGGACGGTACATAGTAGCGTGAACTATGAAAAAAATGGTGAATATTCAATGAAACAGGCCAAACTAATTCAAAACATCAAAATTACTGCTTTGGAAGTCCATGTGACGATCAGATGTACAATGTTCGAGATATTCAGACGAGTACCGATGTAAATGGAACTGGTATCTTATACGAAGTATAAAATATGCTATCTGTTAAAGACCTTATATGTGCTTAAAACTTATAATCGGTTTGTCTCGTTTTAATGACGGAGTCAAATTCTATGTGACAAAGATAAGATGAAACCAGATGTAGGGATTATTTTTTTTCAGACATTACTACTGAAAACCCCTGGATCGAGTCCTCTAAAAAGGGGAGCAGGTCTATTTTTGTTCCAGTCCATTTTTCCATTTTTTTTTCAGTTTCTGCCTAAATTATACATGCAATTAATGTTTCTAGAAAGTGGGATTCCAACCCCTGGAAGCTCACAGCATCCCAAAATGATGAATGGCATGAGGGAACACTCATGGCAATTGCAGCATCAAGCATTCATAGATTTCCACAAAGGTTTATAAGAATTTGTCGCTCAGTACAAAAAAAATTCTTAAGAAAATTCTTAAAAAAATCAAGAAAAGATGTTAATTTTCGGATCCCTTATTATGAGATATGTAAACTGAATGGTCAAAACTGGGTCCAGAACATGAAACAAAAAGGTCAATTCTCCATACAGCTGTATATAGGTTTACCTCTAAAGAGAACAAAGAAAAGATATATATACTGAATAAATAAAGAAACGCATATTTTATTTCATACTCTATTTAAATAAATAAAAAATTATCAAAATATTAACAAATAATGATGTAATAAAGAACGATAACCAACCATTAATCCCGCTCCCAAAATCAATACTTTTCTTAAGACGTAACGCCACATTTTCTCAACTTTACGAAGTGCTGCAGGAATCGATACAGTGTATGACCGCAATAGGCGTCAAATGGAGATGACAACAGGGTGTCATTGACTTTGTAAGAAAACCCCCTTTGCATTGTTCTTTGCTGAACATCAATTATTCGCGATTATGTTTGAAACTTCCTGCGTTATTTAAAATAAAAATGGTGAGCTGTGGTATTTTTTTGGAAATTGATTTTAAGGAATTATGAAATGGGTTTGTGGATTGTTTTAATAGGCAACAGGTATCCAACATTTTTTTTTCATTTTGGCACATGGAATAGGCAAGAGCATGCAAAAACTGCTTTTTGTCTAGGTGGTTAAAAGAGCGTATCATGCTAGAGAAAATTGTTCAAATACGTCGTAAATCATTCTCTTTAGTGCCCTGTACGTTACCGCTCAAGTACTAAACGATTGCATTAATTTAAAATTTACATATAAATATCACAGGTACTTTTTTGCAAATATTTTGTGGAAAATGTTATTCATTTCCTGATGGGATATATGGCTCATGTACTCTCAAACAGCGTCGTGAGTCCACACGGGTTTACTGATACACACTCGCTTTATATGTATCAGTAAACCCGTGTGGACTCACGACGCTGTTTGAGAGTACATGAGCCATATATCCCATCAGGAAATGTCAGTAAATAGAAAAATAAAACATTTTCCACAAAAAATTTGCATAGTGGGCGGATCCCCACATACGAGGCACATGTAGGGTCCTGTCCACAAGTACATGTGATAAATACGACAATTTAAAAATTATGCGTTTCTTTTTGTTCAGTATGTCACAAGACGGTCGGTTACTATCTGGCATACAGCTCCACCAATTGTAAGAATTCATAAATGTACCAGGGCCAAGTTTTAATTGAACACTATTTTCTTTAACAGGACTCTTTGTCAGTTGTATTCGTTAAATGCTCTTTCTTATTTCCTTTATATTTTTGGCATGTCCACGTCTTAACTATTGTAAAGAAAGGATGACAGTAAACACCTACAATGGCCGAAAATTACAATAACATGCCGCAATCTACAAGGGAACTGCACTAGAAAACACATATGAAAGACAAGAGACAAACGTAAATAACAGTAGAAATCGGGATAGCCTGACTGCTGGTGGACTGTTAGTCCCCGAGGGTATTCACCAGCCCAGTAGTCAGTACTTCGGTGCTGACCTAAAAGCCGATTATTTTTGAAACCTTACAATATCTAAAATTTTGTAAACTTTATTGAAATCTAAGGAGTATCTCCCTCATGCAAAGCTCTGTCCTTAGCTGAGTTTGGCTTTACATTTAGATCACTTTGGTTATTTGTTCTCTATCAGTTTTTAAACATCTTTGAGTTTATAGTCTTCCAAACGTTTAGATTTTATCTGCACTGATGAGACATAAGTTGTCGAAATGTGCATATGCAGAAAGTAAATTCACAGTAACTTCGGTATTTAGTTATTTGGTACAGACAGTAGCAAAAGCTAGGATATGGTTCAACCGGTTTATGGTTATCCAAATCTCAATTTCTTTATGTCGTTTCATTATGGTATAATTAACATACTAAAAA